>CM034543.1:40704095-40786595 GCA_020002185.1 Paraescarpia echinospica
ATCATCAATGATAGACGTAAGTCAACAAGCACCGGCAGAACAGGCCAAGGAGGAATGCTATTGTTACATCACACTATTTGATTCATAACACAGTGATGAATATATATCGAACTAATGAACAAACCACAATACAAGAGCAACATGCGATATATCTAGGCAAGTCCACAAATCTGACATTCAGCACCGGCAGACCATGCCAGGGAGGAATGCCATTGTTACCACCCAATATTTGACTTGTAACACAGTGATGAATATACGCCGAACTAAAGAACAAACCACAATACAAGGGCAACATGCGATATATCTAGGCAAGTCCACAAATCTGACATTCAGCACCGGCAGACCATGCCAGGGAGGAATGCCATTGTTACCACCCAATATTTGACTTGTAACACAGTGATGAATATACGCCGAACTAATGAACAAACCACAATACAAGAGCAACATGCGATATATCTAGGCAAGTCCACAAATCTGACATTCAGCACCGGCAGAGCAGGCCAGGGAGGAATGCCATTGTTACCACCCAATATTTGACTTGTAACACAGTGATGAATATACGCCGAACTAAAGAACAAACCACAATACAAGAGCAACATGCGATATATCAGGCAAGCCCACAAACCTGGCACTCAGCACCGGCAGACCATGCCAGGGAGGAATGCCATTGTTACCACCCAATATTTGACTTGTAACACAGTGATGAATATACGCCGAACTAAAGAACAAACCACAATACAAGAGCAACATGCGATATATCTAGGCAAGTCCACAAATCTGACATTCAGCACCGGCAGAGCAGGCCAGGGAGGAATGCCATTGTTACCACCCAATATATGACTTGTAACACAGTGATGAATATACGCCGAACTAAAGAACAAACCACAATACAAGAGCAACATGCGATATATCAGGCAAGCCCACAAACCTGGCACTCAGCACCGGCAGACCATGCCAGGGAGTGAACGCCATTGTCACCACACAACATTTGACTTGTAAACACAGCATTTAAATATACGCCGAACTAAAAAAGATCAAACCACAATACAAGAGCAACATGCGATATAATATCTATAGGCAAGTCCACAAATCTGATTATTCAGCAAGACCGGGTAGCATCGCGCTGTGGAGGAATGCCATTGTTACCACACAATATTTGACTTGTAACACAGTGATGAATATACGCCGAACTAAAGACCAAACCACAATACAAGAGCAACATGCGATATATCTAGGCAAGTCCACAAATCTGACATTCAGCACCGGCAGACCATGCCAGGGAGGAATGCCATTGTTACCACACAATATTTGACTTGTAACACAGTGATGAATATACGCCGAACTAAAGAACAAACCACAATACAAGAGCAACATGCGATATATCTAGGCAAGTCCACAAATCTGACATTCAGCACCGGCAGACCATGCCAGGGAGGAATGCCATTGTTACCACACAATATTTGACTTGTAACACAGTGATGAATATACGCCGAACTAAAGAACAAACCACAATACAAGAGCAACATGCGATATATCTAGGCAAGTCCACAAATCTGACATTCAGCACCGGCAGACCATGCCAGGGAGGAATGCTATTGTTACCACCCAATATTTGACTTGTAACACAGTGATGAATATACGCCGAACTAAAGAACAAACCACAATACAAGAGCAACATGCGATATATCTAGGCAAGTCCACAAATCTGACATTCAGCACCGGCAGACCATGCCAGGGAGGAATGCCATTGTTACCACCCAATATTTGACTTGTAACACAGTGATGAATATACGCCGAACTAAAGAACAAACCACAATACAAGAGCAACATGCGATATATCTAGGCAAGTCCACAAATCTGACATTCAGCACCGGCAGACCATGCCAGGGAGGAATGCCATTGTTACCACCCAATATTTGACTTGTAACACAGTGATGAATATACGCCGAACTAAAGAACAAACCACAATACAAGGGCAACATGCGATATATCTAGGCAAGTCCACAAATCTGACATTCAGCAACGGCAGAGCAGGCCAGGGAGGAATGCCATTGTTACCACCCAATATTTGACTTGTAACACAGTGATGAATATACGCCGAACTAAAGAACAAACCACAATACAAGAGCAACATGCGATATATCTAGGCAAGTCCACAAATCTGACACTCAGCACCGGCAGACCATGCCAGGGAGGAATGCCATTGTTACCACCCAATATTTGACTTGTAACACAGTGATGAATATACGCCGAACTAAAGAACAAACCACAATACAAGAGCAACATGCGATATATCTAGGCAAGTCCACAAATCTGACATTCAGCACCGGCAGAGCAGGCCAGGGAGGAATGCCATTGTTACCACCCAATATTTGACTTGTAACACAGTGATGAATATACGCCGAACTAAAGAACAAACCACAATACAAGAGCAACATGCGATATATCTAGGCAAGTCCACAAATCTGACACTCAGCACCGGCAGACCATGCCAGGGAGGAATGCCATTGTTACCACCCAATATTTGACTTGTAACACAGTGATGAATATACGCCGAACTAAAGAACAAACCACAATACAAGAGCAACATGCGATATATCTAGGCAAGTCCACAAATCTGACATTCAGCAACGGCAGAGCAGGCCAGGGAGGAATGCCATTGTTACCACCCAATATTTGACTTCTAACACAGTGATGAATATACGCCGAACTAAAGAACAAACCACAATACAAGAGCAACATGCGATATATCTAGGCAAGTCCACAAATCTGACTTTCAGCAACGGCAGAGCAGGCCAGGGAGGAATGCCATTGTTACCACCCAATATTTGACTTGTAACACAGTGATGAATATACGCCGAACTAAAGAACAAACCACAATACAAGAGCATCATGCGATATATCTAGGCAAGTCCACAAATCTGACATTCAGCACCGGCAGACCATGCCAGGGAGGAATGCTATTGTTACCACCCAATATTTGACTTGTAACACAGTGATGAATATACGCCGAACTAAAGACCAAACCACAATACAAGAGCAACATGCAATATATCTAGGCAAGTCCACAAATCTGACATTCAGCACCGGCAGACCATGCCAGGGAGGAATGCCATTGTTACCACCCAATATTTGACTTGTAACACAGTGATGAATATACGCCGAACTAAAGAACAAACCACAATGCACGAGGAACATCCGATATATCTAGGCAAGCCCACAAACCTGGCACTCAGCACCGGATGAGCATACCAGAGAGGAATGCCATGGTTATAACCAGACCAGGGGCGGAAGTACTCGGTACTCGTGTACTCGAGTACATTTTTGAAGTATTCGTCCTCGTACTAGTAAAACTTATGGGTCATTTACTCGTACTCGTACTCATACTCATTGTACTCAGTTGATTGTACGAGCACATTACGAGTACATCTGAGTATTTTATCAATATGTACTGGGAAAAATATATTTATTTGTAGTTATAAAATTAAACTTTCCTGAAATATTTAACTGTTCAACTATTTTTAAATACTTTGTTATTTCTGATAGAATGCCACCTTACCATCCCTACACATAGTACATCCTCATTTTCTGATAACCATGACTATGATACCCAACCATGACAATAGGCAGCATCGTTTTCCAGTCAGAAACACTCTGTTAAGTGCACAATAATCGAAGGCTATCAGTTCAGGCAATAAACCTGTTTGTTCAGTTAAGCCACCAGGATGTCCATAAAGAGTCAATTAGCAGTTAACCCACTATTTAGAGAGGAAATGCCTTTATGTATTCTGGAGACCATGCCACTAGGCACTGGCTGACAGTGCTAACTACTAAGAACAAGAATATATATAATATACTTGTACTCGTACTCGTACTCATCCATCGTCAAAGTTCTCGTACTCTCGTACTCATGAAAATGTTCTCGGCCCCAGGTCTGCTAATCACACAGTGATGAATATACGCCTAACTAACTAACAGACTACAATAAATGAGCAACATGCGATATATGCACAAGCCAACAAACCTGACACTCAGCACCGGCTGAGCATGCCAGGGAGGAATGCTATTGTTACCACACAATATTTTGACTGATAAGTCATAGTACATTGATTAATGTATGCAGAACTAACGAACAGAAAACAATGCATGAGTAATATGCGATCACATAGTCAAGCCCACAAACCTGACACGCAAGATTGGCTGAGCATATCAGGGAGGAATGCATTATTATCACACAATATTCTGACACATGTACGGAGAACTATAAAGCAGACCACTGTATATGAATAACATGCGATATATGCACTAACCACCAAACCTGACACTCACCACAGGATGAGCATGCCAGGATGGCATCAACTCTAACTAGAGCAACAGCACCTGGGCATTTAGCCTGAAAGAGATGTACCTTAAGACTGCATCATCGGGATACGAATGTATCTACGAAAGGCAGTAGATTTCCATTGTTTGAATCTGAATATCCGTAAAACCCTTGGAAGCAGCTGTCATAGCTGCCCCAATTCGAAAGGAGTGACCTTTGTACATGTTGGTGTCATATTTCCCATGTACCATGCAGGCAGCCAGCTAATTGGCGAAAATGATGCAGATATTTGTATTTTATCAGCAAAGATGAAAAGTGGTGTGGAACCCCGATATATCTTTTGAAAACAGGAATAGGACAATGCTCAGATTGTGATTAAATGTCAAGGACAACAGACCTGTTGTTTTGTTGATGCTTATAATGGCTGCATGGATTTTTCGTGGTCCTGACACAAACTTCAGATCACCCACCTGCATGAGATTCTCTATACGTACACCTGGACGCCTGGTAATTTCCTCAATTCGAAAGAAACCATGAAATGCTAACATAAACATAGCAGCTATGCAGCATTGTAAAAAACCTGTCAGGTATAACAACCTGTGACGCCAAGACCAGCTGAGCGAGCATGGGGAGATCAATTGAGCACCTTGAGTCTAAATACCCTGCCTTCTTTTGAACCCCAATCAAAAGCTTTTAATATAAAAGCTGTCCACTGAGTGTGGCAAGCCAACAACCTTACGACTGAAAGTTATTGCTGAAACGGCAGATACAGTGGTTGATGCTGCATACTGCTACAACTTCTGAGAAATCCTCTACGTACGAAACGGCGAGACAGCAAAATGGTAGAAGACCTATGAGCGATTGTAAATCCCGCAAAGTGATTGTACGACGACTCGCTAGACGATTTACTAACGTATTTGCCTTTGTACCCTGTCCCGCCGTCAACCTGAGCTCCAACTTTTTGGTGATAACCACAATGCCATACACAGTCTAACAGGTCAAGGGCAGACATCTCTTTTCCTTCTGGTAGATAGATACCTAGATTCACTGACAGCTGCTCGGAAGACTGAAGGTAATGGAGATAGCTCGATTCATTTGCATCAACAAATATGAAATAGTCGAGCAAATGTGTGACACTGCTAAAAGCAAAGTGGTGCTGTAGCATCCATTTCACTGCCCGACTGAAACGCTCGAATGTCTAAAAGCTAATCGCAGAACCCACTGTTAGAATGTTGTTGTGATATAATTGCCCTTTCCAGGTCTTCCACAACAGATGGTAATCTTGAGGATTAATTGGTATTAGCCAGAACCCATCTTTGATGTCTGCCTTAGCGATGAGACTACCCTGTCCACATTGCACAAGTTCTACAACTCTGACTAGGATTTATAATTGAACAGTAGTGAATAATTTAGATGCATAGAAATTTATGGAGTCACCTCGTGGGAAGGATAAGTCACGAATCAGCCTGAATTTGCGTGGGTCATGTTTAGGTCTTAAATCAAGGGGGGGTGATTGGAAATTTGATAATGGTAAATGCAGATAACCATTAGCTATATGATGTAATTGGTTTACTGGAACCGGCTTTTGCCATTGTCAAAGCCTGCGGGGAACCTGCGGGGAACCAATATTGGTAATTCCCAGCGATAATCGCTGGCCTTGGTACTTCTCTACATTTCGATCGTTAAGCAACATGTGAAGATTAATGAAGTCTGGCATCCACATCTCTTGCTTCATGGCAATAAGAAGATTGTCCCAAGTGGTCGGTTTATGACATTGCAACTTGTTGACTGGAAACTCACCCCCAACACATAACTTCATCGGCCCTATCACTCACTGACTCTAATGGCTGAAACGAGTCTATCTCTTCGACTGGCTGAGCTATATCACCGTCCAGTGGAAGTTCCGGTCCGCTGGCGTGTGGTGGGGTTGGCAACAAACATCCTGACACTTCCAGTGTTGCCATCACTGTTGTCACAATGGCGTTTGTTGCCTCAACGATGGAATTTGGCTTGGAAGCGTTGGTGACAGTAGTGCAGATGGCCCCAAGGCAACGTGTCACAGGACGGCTGCTTGCGACATCTGTCAAGGCCGGTCCTCCCACTGCATAGGCGACAACAGTTTGGCGCTTCTACCGCGACTGCATTCCCCCACCAAATGGCGCAACCTGTTCTTTCCCCGGTGGCATCTCAAATCTGGAAGAATAACCAAAAAACAAAACAAACAACAAAAACCGCAAGGAGGTGTAGTTTCCAACTGTACAGGATACAATACATGATAAACTTTGTAAGCATAATTATACTTGCCGTACAGATTGTATTGGTATACACATGATTCAGTGACTACTCATGCTGATACACGACTGTCATCCTGTCCTGAATGAAGTTCCTGTGGCGTACTGAATTTAGTTAATGACTGCCAAGATGTCGGATGTAATGCAACCAATACTAGAACTATAAATATATTCCAAGCCCGTGAAATCGTGAACACTTACGCAGTAGGTGGATGTACCTAACAGAGGAATGATCATTCTCAGGATGTCATTGTTGACAGGATATGTAATTGTTAACAACTGCTGTATAATTGTAATTAATCAATATACACAATAATGATGTATGTAATCATAACGACACACCTGCAATGAGAGAATTTTTAATGGTATCGTGATTGTAAACACAATCGCAAGCAATTGGAATTATACAGAAGACATCTTAACGACCTAACTATTAGTAAGGAATAGACTCATATTTTGGACAATAGTTATAATTTGTTGTATTTGTTGTGGTATCACCAACCCCAGGACTGGGATGACCTTGTTCTGACCGAACTATCGTTGGTAGAATGTGTCTATGTCCTGTTCATAATATCATCACATATTGGTCAAGCTGAATGGATACACATTCATCTATGCCACCACGTAATGATGACATTCAAACGGTAATAGACGTTTTCCTTAACATACAATAGAGTTCCCATGGGTGAAGTTGAATGGATAAACACACGCACCTACCTCACCCAACAAATATAAAAGTCAATAAATATACATGTTTGTTTTTTCATTTAATACGAACCCAAATGGGTGAGACTGAATGGATACACACCTTTACTGACCTCGCCCAATAATGCAAAAATGCAAACATATATGCACGTTTGGTCTAACCTGTAATACAATCCAAAATGGGTGAATATGAATGGATACACACATTCACTGACCTCGCCCCATAATGCTAAAACAAATTCAAACGGATAAGCACGTGTGTTTGACATGTAATACGATTCCACATGGGTAAGACATTCACTGACCTCGCCCAATAATACTAAAAGTTCAAACGGATATACACGTTTGCTGGAACATGTAATACGATTCCACACGGTTGAGGATGAATGGATACACACATTCACTGACCTCGCCCAATAATACTAAAAGTTCAAACGGATATACACGTTTTCGTCCTGACATCTCGCCGAACGCACCCTAACGCTGACATTCGCACATAACGAGACATTGGTTACAGCTGATTGACGTTACAACGGTGTAAATCCTTCTTCGTGTAAGTGACCAGCTGTTTAAATTGTCTCCCATGTTAATCCGTATTTGGATGCGTACTTGTCGAGCTCAATGTATGGTTTTATAATGACATAGCAGAGTAACGGTTGGCCAACTATCACTGAACCGAATATGTTTATATTGTCATATCAAACGGGAACGCCAGTTGGCTACTCGTATTACATATCTGGTGTTACGTTTTACTATTCGTTCACTCCGAATCTTCGTGCACATGAACCTATAACTTGCCATGTCAAATCGGGTACCGCCAATTTATTAATTTATTAATACTTATACTCGAGTTTGTGACAACGTTCGTTTTAACATGTTATACGATACCACATGGATAAGACTGAATGGATACACACATTCATTAACATCTCCCAATTATGTTAAAATTTCAAACGGATATGCACGTTTGTTTTAACATGTAATACGATTCCACATGGGTAAGATAGAATTGATACACACATCCACTGATCTCGCCCAATCATCATGCTAAAACGTCAAACGGATATGCACGTTTGTTTTAACATGTAATACGATTCCACATGGGTGAGAATGAATGGACACACACATTTACTGTCTTCGGCTAATCATGCTAAAAATACAAACGGATATACACGTTTGTTGTAACATGTAACACGATTCCACAGGGTAAGATTGAATGGATACACACATTCACTGACTTCGCCCAATTGAGCTAAAAAGTCAAATGGATATGCACGTTTGTATTAACATGTAAGACGATTCCACAAGGGTGATAATGAATGGATACACACATTCACTGACCTCACCCAACCATGCTAAAAATACAAACGGATATGCACGTTTGTGTTAGCATGTAATATGATTCCTCATGGGTTATCCTGAATGGAGATGTCATCCAACAATGTTGACATTCAACTAAATATACACATTTGTTTTAGCCTGAATAGAATCATGCATGGGTAAGACAAAAATTATATATATACATTCTCGTAACATCACTGTCACGGATTAGCGACGTCTCCGTAAACTAGATGGCTCAGGTCAAGTAGAGTTCGTATATATTAAGGTCAACGCATATGAGAAGGAGTAATTATCGTGAACAAGCAACAAAGACCGAGGACAATTTAATAAACTTTATTACAAGATATCTTCCTTTACGTAAGTATCTCGTTTAGCAAAATGAAAAGAATTAAGAAATCCCGTAACCCAAATCTTGACAGAACATAATAAACAATAACACTGAATCATTGAATCTATCTAACTAAGAAAGTAAGTTACAATTAATCTTTCAGTTATCTCATTCTTCAACCTTTCTAAGGTGGATTGTTCCACTACAAGACCAAACACTAGGCGCCAACTGTTATCTTAGAATAAATCCCATTAGACATATACACAACATATCGCTAGCATTCACGAACTCTCATTACAGTAATAGGTTACATCAAATATATATATATATATATATACTTCAAGGATAATAATACCTCACTTAAAAACTACAGATAACTACCATTCATTAGACTGCAAATAATAGAAACGTTCAATTAAAAAATATACATTTACATTGGGCTTATCCCATCTTGAAACAATACGAACGTTTGATGAAATGATCACGCCGAAACAATCAGAACGGTGTATTTCAGCCGCACTAGTGATGACGCCGGGCAATTGACGCTTGCCGCTGTCCGCCGCGAATTCTCGAGTCGCGTCCGTGCTATGATCGACTTGTTTCGCACGGTCGCAAACGATTGCGAAGTGTGTAGAATACATTCGCGTGAATGACGAGACCACTGTTTGATGATGGCCCGAGCTGGGGTGAGCGCGTCGCGACTTTCGCTCATCGACGCCAATACTCGCCGTGGCAGTCATTCTCGGACGGCTGGGCCGACCGGAAAGTTTCTTCTCTAGAAAGCTGACGTGGCGGCGTGACTTCTTCGAAGCTCGGAACAGTCACTCAGGACGCTGAATGTTGCACACACAAATTTTGGGGAACGTAACCCACGTTAGCGATTTCCGCCACGCTTCTCGTCTTGATTTGCCATTCTTTTGGGAGCAGGGCAACCTGTGTCGTTCAACCCCGGTTCTGTCCCAGCCCTTCGCCAGCGCCTAGATGGCAAAATGCGTATGACAGACGCTTATATAAGCAGACCTATTTACACATCATATGACAGGTTTCCATCATTTCTATTGGCTAATACAATATACAATTCAAGCTACGCATTGTGGAACACCCTCTAAGATACAGTGAAACCATCTGCTTGCCTATATACGTTAGCAACAGAATACAACGCCCCACTGAGCGCATCTGCAACCGAGTTGCTGTAATTACGTAACTAATGCGGTTGGTCAACAATCTGTTTATCTACTGGCTTAAACACCCACAAATAGCAAAAATGCTACATTATCCCCCGCGAAGAATCTACTTCCTGAACAAGATTATTAAAGAATAAATTTAATACACTACATAACCTGGCGATCGTTCGCCGAACTAGTAACTACCTACTGGCACAAACAAAATCATGACACTTCAGTGTCTCAACTAATTTGACGGAACCTACATCTATTCCATTCGGCTTAGGTAGTCTGCAACTAAGTTATCTGTTCCAGGATTGACTCTACCCGGAAACGATAGGGTTTGACTTGAAGAGCCCATCGCATAACGCGATTGTTTGTCAACTTCGTAGTGTATTGAACCAAATAAAACACGAATGGTTCTTAGATCATGATGGATCTGCATGACTGACTCACACAAGTGAGACTGCCAAATACACAGTAAATGCCAACGAGTTGAAGAGCTGTAATGATTGAAGTCAAATGCTTAAACATATTCTGTTACGAAAACAATACATTGGTGAATGGTCCTGCTGCGAGTCGTTTCCTCCACGTCAAACACGACTATGTTTCAGGCCATCTGCATTAAAAATAAGATGAAAGGTTTACTTCACTTCCAACCGTTTCAATTAATTTATTTTCAGGATGATCTCAAAACACTTCTGTACAATCAATGTCACAACCTCAAGGTATGAACTACGATCTAAAAATAAAATGTTGTTTTAAACAATTGCCAATCTTTCCCTTATGAAACCGAATTTGTGGAACGTCATCATGCATCATTGTTTTGAGCTTATCCTTTAATGTTATAGACACATTTCGAACTTTGCAGTTTGTTTGCAAAATACCTCTTCTAAGTCTTCTAAGCTAGCCACAGATTAGCGTGTGTTGAGTTTATTATGCTACAAAACCAGCTAATCAAAAGCAACACCAGTAAGGAAACCCATTATAACTTTAGATGTTGACCGTAATAACTATAGCTACCAGAAAACTGCTAACACCAACCCATATTGATTGCAAACTAGACAACTTCAAAAGAAACTGAAATATGATAGAATTAATTAAAGAATATTGGGTGGTTTTTAATGGTTACTTGAATATCAAACTTGTCGTACTGTTTCACAAATAAATTTAACATAAAATGTATTAGTATTAATTTTACCATCTCAGTTAGCTAACTGTTACGAACTTTCATCTCTTAAAACAACAGATTATTTTAATTCAGAATTTGGTAGTGAAAATATATATTATAGAGGTTGTTTTATGGCATTAAATGGCGAAACAATAAATCGTTAAAAGGGGAAACATTAGTTTTCCATTGTTAGTAAACTTCTCTTTTGTTTCCACTTAAAGTTAAGTTGTTTTCAAGTTTGCGGAATTGTGTAACGCCTTGGGACTTAATAGACTACCAATGTTATTATTGACGCTAGTATACCTACAACAGTAGGTATTCAAAACCTGTTAGATTAATATATATATTTGTAGCAACGGTTATTGCGATATGGCAAGCGTGTCTAATCTAAAGATAAAAGATACCCAAAAGCGTACGAAAAAGTTGAGTTTTGGGGGACATGAACCTTCGACCTTGAAACGTTATCGCTATCAGTATTAATTTTATATGTTGTGTGACTCGTTTCAATATATTCCGAGTTAACTGGGTCGACAGCCGATGACTCCAGGTTCTTCATGACCGAGAAACGGTGGCGCCGCCTTGCGGAATCTGCATACGCTAGAAAGCCCCTGGCGGACTTCACCTAAAATTACACGGAACTCAAACGTAATGGACGTATTTAAGGTCATTCAGACCAGGAAAAGTGTTGCATTGTGTAACATAATGGTGGCCTTTAAGCGTCACATTTCAGTGCGTGCATATGTGAGGCGGATACGTTTAAAAAAGTGGTTTTAGTTAGGGGGCTTATCCTCAAAAAACACCTCAATTGTTCAAATCTATCTACAAACACTATTTTTGGATTAGCATTATATAAGGCCATGCCATTTAATTTGTTCACCGGATCCAAGCTGAGATCCTGCTGTGGCGGCCATATTGGACAAATTCAATATGGCCGCCGTCCAGAGATAGGCTGTGTGTTGTTGTTATTGTTGTTACTGGTACTACTGCATTTTATTGATGTCTTATTGAATACCTTACCAATTGTTAAGGGACTTAATGTTGATGTAATATATTATCAGAAGATATATACGTTTGATAAGAAACGAAGTATTTATAAGATTGTACACTTGATACACACAAGTTTATTGTGACACGTATACATGTATTTAATGTAGTTTATTATATAATCCATATAGCAAATAATTATACAATAATAATATCACGGTTGATGAATCAGTTTCATATTGTAGGTTGGTAGTGCAGCTGCCTCTCTCAAGTGAGCCTAATGAGAGACAGATGAAGAAAACGATAGGTGAAGCACTGGACGAAATTAAACGTTTACAGATTACGCTGACGAAATATGGTACTAGCCCCATATCTACTCCAACAACTTCACTGACCTCGAATATAGGCTCGGTATCATCCGTTGTTTGTTCGAGTAGAATATGGGGTACTAATACGGCAATGTAGCAGTATAGTAGACAAGGTTAGTTTGCCGAGGAGGTGACTGCCATGGTCACTGACTTACTAATGAAAGAAATGACTGTAACAGTAAGCACTTTAATAGAATAGTGTTGTTTGTTCTGCTGATTAGCAGCATGTAGCACGATGACTACACCTAATTAATTTATTTGGTTAAGAGTAGAACACCACGTGATATCCGCCTGTTACTGGGATATTAAACAATTCAACAGATCCGCCTGATGTCACATGTTTTATTGAAACCCTGTGTGTTCTAATTAACGTTCTTCTATCTCTAGATGCCCAACAGTTCGTGACGGAGTCCAATAGCTGAAAGGAAGACTGTTTCATCCTACTATACATTACAAAAATAATCGACACGATACTTAATTGTTTAAGACATACCTCTTGCTATAAACACTACTTTTTTCTTTCGAGGTGACCTGCATTTTCACCCAGTTGGTGACGATTGGAAACATGTGCACATAGTTGTCACCAAGGAAAACTCAGAGAGGCCCAGCAACATTAATCAAATGCCACTTATGACCATTACTTTCTATTTGAGAAATATTCAAGAAAAATTCCATTCTACGATACCGAGCGAATATTTTTTAAACATCCCTAAAAAGACTATACACTGTAGAATCCGCACAATCTTTGCTCGGTTGAAAAGGAAATTGTAAATTTTATACTTGAACTTACGGTGATATTATACAAGCACTTTCCCTTGGAATGACAAGTAGTTATATTACCTCTTGTCTCTTCTAATCGGGTGTCAGAAAACGTACCCTAAATTTAAAATTGCACGAAAACAAAAGTAATTTTACAAAAGTAGTCATTGCTATCGATTCTGAACCATAAACCTGATAAGTGCTCAAAAATTTTTAGTAAAAATACATAGCAGAAATTTGAAATACCATAATATGTATGTTAAATATATGATGTGCATGCGTACGCTCTAGAAACACCGATTAGCAAGTTCAAAGTAATCTCAAAGTAATTAAGCTATCCAAATTTATTTCACCATTAGCCTAACATAGTGATTATTAGTGACTAAAAGGAAAACATGATATATTGAATTATAAATTTACTCCCAAAACTAAAATTGTGTCGACGTTTCGTGATAACTCACCATATAGTGGTGATAGATAAGATAAATATATCATTGATTAAGAATGGACAACACAAATAGTTTACATTTCGCGTTCACTTTAACGATATCAAACAACATTTTGAGTTCACTTCAGCGATATGAAAAACATACTATCTCCGAGTACAAAATTGGTCATGGACAAAAGTATACGATGCAAACGATATACACTGTTAAGGACACATGGATATATAATAGAGCAGATTTGCGGACGAAACGACTGGAAATCGCCACTCATGACAAGGATCACAACCAGATTGACTGGCGTACCAAACACAGTACTTTCCGTCATTGCAGATTGGCTCATATCTCGACACAAGGGTGTTGGATGATAGTTCTACCCAGGCGTAGATGGACAGTTGACGATAAGAGTATTTGCTGTTTGTAATAGGTATTGTTCTGGTCCATATCTCGACAGATGGGTCTTGGACAATGGTGCTATCCAGGCGTAGGTGATCGTGCCTAGCAATTATGTATCATACACATTACATCCAAGCTGATAACTGTCACAAGAGTATATATTGTATGTAGTAGGTATTTTACTGACATCCACAAGCAACAAACAAGATAACTCGAAAAAACTCAGAGGTTGTTTCATTATTTGCTAAACTGTATAAGGTCATGAGATGTTGTGACATAATCTCTAGTTTCCTTGGTTGAGGGAAGACGTCGCCATACCCCGCTGTTACAGATGTCTTCTTCGCCCTGTCATCACAATCACAAGAAGTCGATTCATGTACCCTAAACGAGATAGAGAGGTTCATCGCCGAAATTTACATAGAAATTTACATAAAGACTTACGTTTAGATAAAGCAAGGAAACAGCTGTTTGTCCAGGGATCTGGTAAGCTTGGAATACTCCACCAATCAAACATGCATTGCGCCAATGTGAGAGGGCTGTTTTTTCCAATTGGTTATGTGATGCCCCCATCTCTTGTGCCAAATCTCCATCTGCCTGGTCTTTGACAATGTGGTTGGTGTTCCTTTGATTGAGTATGGACTGGAAGGTTATAATCGCGAAGACACGCACCATACACCAGGTATATATTCCTAAACCCAACACACGTTCCGATCACGTTTCTAGAACGTATTTGTTCATGGCAGCCATCTTGATATTCTGGTTGTAGTTGTCGACTATTTACATTATATTTATGTATTACCGGAATAAACATAAATTGTTTCTTTTTGTGTTCAACGGAAGCAAAATAAAACCAAAATATATGATTTTGGATGTCGGCCATCTTGAATTTCAATATGTCTGTCATACAACATGTGGAAGAAATGAATTAAATAGCCCTGGATATGTTGGTTCTGTGTTGTGTAGAAGCTGATATATAGGGCCAGATGATTACACAACATTAAACTACATATGAGCCAAGTTTCGTGTTTTTGTCAAAGAGTGCGCAATTCGTCAACTTTCTGGCTGTTTGTCGCTTTATTAGACACCATTCCCCAACATTCTTATCAGTTCACTAGTTCGATTTATTTAGTTCTTTAAAACCGTTTTCGCTGCTTCACAATGATCGTAGAAGTATTTACCTCAGGCGTTGGGCGGACACACATTTCGGCTCAATTCCTGGAGACGAGAGTGCAACATTTTCTTCTGGTCAAATGTTCGTCTGGCCTCGAATGGCCGTTCTGCCCTTATACAGCTCGATGGCTGGAAGAAAGTCTGATCAACCACGACCCTTAACACAAACCAAAGTCGTCCTAGAAATCGGCTCCCGAAACCTTTCACACTTCGAACAAATCCATTCAATACGTTGAGTGTAAAATAGATTTTGCTGGCTAAACGCCTGGCTATATCGATACAGCTATGATATTTAACTTACGTGAATTACTTATAAAATTAATATCACTGGATTCCCTGTATCGAGCCGGATACCATAATGTTTATCGTACTTTCAAACTCTCACGAATTAATCCATAATTTTAATAAAACACGTACTCTATTCATAAGCTAGATGTGACCCCAGTGTTTTTCACAACTACATTTCTGTAAACAACAATTGTAAGTTCATAACATAATCTTCTTATAACCACAACATAAGTAGGTTGCACGGTCACCATATTACCAGTCACGTTAAATCATTTCTACTGATACCAAATTTGGTATATCTAACCGTAAGATTAGTGGTGAACGCTAGAAATGAAATTATTTAAATCTAACTCGTCGGTAGTTAAAACGTTTCACGCCTTAATCGCTAGAGGGCGCCAGCGCATACCTCAGCGACAATACATACCAGAGATGGCAGCACCATCCCGTCAACAATACTTTTGTAAACAAAACCACTATTCTAAAGCCTGATTAAATTCTATACAAACCACTTCGTGACAAACGTGTATATTCGTTTGTATTTTTAGCATGATTGGGCGAGGTCAGTGAATGTGTGTGTCGATTCATCCTCAACCGTGTGGAATCGTATTACATGTTCCAACAAACGTGCATATCCGTTTGAACTTCTAGCTTTATTGGGCGAGGTCAGTGAATGTCTTACCCAAGTTAAGGAAAACGTGTATAACCGTTTGAATGTCATCATTGCGTGGTGGCATAAATGAAAGTGTATCCATTCAGCTTTACCAATATGTTATCATATTATGAATAGGACATAGACACATTCTACCAACCATAGTTCGGTCAGAACAAGGTCACTCCAGTCCTGGGGTTGGTGATACCACAACAAATACGACAAATTATGAATACTTTCCAAAATATGAGTCTATTCCTTCACTAATTGTTAGGTCGGTAGGATGTCTTCAGTATAATTCCAATTGCTTGCGATTGTGTTTACAATCAGGACACCATTAACAATTCTCTCATTGCAGGTGTGTCGTTATGATTACATACATGATTATTGTGTATATTGATTAATTACAGTTATACAGCTGTTGTCAACAATTTCATATGCTGTCAACAATGATATCCTGAGTATGATCATTTCTCTGTTACGTACATCCACCTACTGCATAAGTGTTCACGATTTCAAGGGCTTGGAATATGTTCATAGTCCCAGTATTGGTTGCATTACATCCGACATCTTGGCAGTCATTAACTAAATTCAATAAACCACAGGAACTGCATTCAGGACAGGATGACAGTCGTGTACCAACATGAGTAGTCACTGAATCATGTGTATACCAATACACATGGCATAATTATGCTTACAAAGTTTGTCATGTATTGTATCCTGTACAGTTGGAAACTATACCTCCTTGCGGTTTTTTTGTTTGTTTTGTTTTTTGGTTATTCTTCCAGATTTGAGATGCCACCAGGGAAAGGAGAGGTTGCGCCATTTGGTGGAGGAATGTAGCCGCGGCAGAAGCGCCAAACTGTTGTCGCCTATGCAATGGGAGGACCGGCCGTGACAGCTGTCGCAAACAGCCGTCCTGTGACGCGTTGCCTTGGGGCCATCTGCACTATTGTCACCAACGTTTCCGAGCCCATCGTTGAGGCGACAAACGCCATTGTGACAACAGTGATGGCAAAACTGGAAGCGTCAGGATGTTTGCTGCCAGCCTAGCACACGCCAGTGGACCGGAACTTCCACTGGACAGTGATATTGCTCAGCCAGTCGAAGAAATAGACTCGTTTCAGGCATTAGAGTCAGTGAGTGATAGGGCCGATGACGTTATGCATGTGTTGGGGGTGAGTTTCCACCCCAGTCAACAAGTTGCAATGTCATAAACCGACCACTGGGGGACAATCTTCTTATTGCTGTGAAGCAAGATATGTGGATGCCAGACATTAATCTTCACATGTTGCTTAACGATCGAAATGTAGAGGAGTACCAAGGCCAGGTGGAAATTACCAATATTGGTTCCCCGCAGGCTTTGACCATGGCAAAAGCCGTTTCCAGTAAACCAATGACATCATATAGCCAGTGGTTATCTGCATTTACCTTTCTCAAATTTCCAATCATCCCCCCTTGCTTTAATACCTAAACATGACCCAGAAAAATTCAGGCTGATTCATGATTTATCCTTCCCACGAGGTGACTACATCAATGTCTATACATCTAAAGTATTCACTACTGTTCAATTAAATATCCTAGACAGAATTGTAGAACTTGTGCAAGAATGTGGACAAGGTTGTCTCATCGCTAAGGCAGACATCAAAGATGCGTTCTGGATAATACCAATTAATCCTCATGATTACCATATGTTGGGGAAGACCTGGAAAGGGCAATTTTATCACAACAACGTTCTACCAATGGGTTCTGCGATTAGCTGTTAGACATTCGAGCGTTTCAGTCGGGCAGTGCAATGGATGCTACAGCACCACTTTGCTTTTAGCAGTGTCACACATTTGCTCGACTATTTCATATTTGTGGATACAAATGAATGGGGCTGTCTCAATTACCATCAGTCTTTCGAGCAGCTGTCGGTGAATCTACGTATCTCTATTAACAAGAAGGAAAACAGATGTCTGTCCTCGGCCTGCTAGGCTGTGTATGGCATTGTGATTATCACCCAAAAGTTGGAGCTCATGTTGATGGCGGACAGGGTAGTAAAGGCAACTACGTTAGTAAATCGTCTAGCGAGTCGTCGAACAATCACTTTACGGGACTTACAATCGCTCATAGGTCTTCTACCATTGTGCTGTCTCGCCGTTTCGTACGTATAGGATTTCTCAGAAGATGTAGCAATATGCAGCATCAACCACTGTGTATGCCGTTTCAGCAATAACTTTCAGTCGTAAGGTTGTTGGCTTGCCAGACTCAGTGGACAGCTTTTATATTTAAAGCTTTTGATTGGGGTTCAAAAGAATGCAGGGTCTCTAGACTCAAGGTGCTCAATTTATATCTCCATGCTCGCTCGGCTGGTCTTGGCAACACAGGTTGTTATATCTGACAGTTTTTTTTTACAATGCTGCATAGCTGCTATGTTTATGTTAGCATTTCATGGTTTCTTTCGAATTGGGGAAATTACCAGGTGTACGTATAGAGAATCTCATGCAGTTGGATGATCTGAAGTTTGTGTCAGGACCACAAAAAAATCCACGCAACCATTACAAGCATCAACAAAACAACAGGCCTGTTGTCCTTGACATCTAATCACAATCTGACCATTGTCCTATTCCTGTTTTCAAACAATACCTCCGGGCTCGGGGTTCCACACCACTTTTCATCTTTGCTGATCAAATACCAATATCTGCATCATTTTCGCCAATTAGCAGGCAGCCTGCCTGGTACATGGGGAATATGACACCAACATGTACAAAAGTCACTCCTTTTGAATTGGGGCAGCTATCACAGCTGCTTCCAAGGTTTTTACGGATATTCAGATTCAAACAATGGGTAAATGGAAATCTACTGCCTTTCGTAGATACATTCGTATCCCGATGATGCAGTCTTAAGGTACATCTCTTTCAGGATAAATGCCCAGGTGCTGTTCCTCTAGTTATAGTTTATGCCATCCTGGCATTCTCATCCTGTGCTGAGTGTCAGGTTTGGTGGTTAATGCATATATCGCATGTTATTCATATACAGTGGTCTGCTTTATAGTTCTCCGTACATGTGTCACTGTTGTGAGTAGAATATTGTGTGATAATAATGCATTCCTGATATGCTCAGCTAGTCTTGCGTGTCAGGTTTGTGGGCTTGACTATATGATCGTATATTACTCATGCATTGTTTTCTGTTCGTTAGTTCTGCATACATTCATCAATGTACTATGACTTATCAGTCAAAATATTGTGTGGTAACAATAGCATTCCTCCCTGGCATGCTCAGCCGGTGCTGAGTGTCAGGTTTGTTGGCTTGTGCATATATCGCATGTTGCTAATTTATTGTAGTCTGTTAGTTAGGCGTATATTCATCACTGTGTGATGAGCAGACCTGGGGCCGAGTACATTTTCATGAGTACGAGTACGAGTACGAGAACTTTGAAGATGGATGAGTACGAGTACGAGTACAAGTATATTATATATATTCTTGTTCTTAGTAGTTAGCACTGTCAGTCAGTGCCTAGTGGCATGGTCTCCAGAATACATCAAAGGCAGTTCCTCTCTAAATAGTGGGTTAACTGCTAATTGACTCTTTATGGACATCCTGGTGGCTTAACTGAACAAACAGGTTTATTGCCTGAACTGATAGCCTACGATTATTATGCGCTTAACAGGGTGTTTCTGACTGGAAAACGATGCTGCCTGTTGTCATGTTTGGGAATCATAGTCATGGTTATCCGAGAATGAGGATGTACTATGTGTAGGGATGGTAAGGTGGTATTCTATCAGAAATAAGAAAGTATTTAAAAATAGTTGAACATTTAAATATTTCAGGAAAGTTTAATTTTATAACTACAAATAAATTTATTTTTCCCAGTACATATTGAGAAAATACTCAGATGTACCCGTAATATGCTCGTACAATCAACTGAGTACAATGAGTATGAGTACGAGTACATGACCCATAAGTTTTACTAGTACGAGGACGAATACTTCAAAAATGTACTCGAATACACGAGTACCGAGTACTTCCGCCCCTGGTCTGGTTATAACCATGGCATTCCTCTCTGGTATGCTCAGCCGGTGCTGAGTGCCAGGTTTGTGGGCTTGCCTAGATATATCGGATGTTCCTCATGTATTGTGGTTTGTTCTTTAGTTCGGCATATATTCATCACTGTGTTACAAGTCAAATATTGGGTGGTAACAATGGCATTCCTCCCTGGCCTGCTCTGCCGGTGCTGAATGTCAGATTTGTGGACTTGCCTAGATATATCGGATGTTCCTCTTGTATTGTTGTTTGTTCTTTAGTTCGGCGTATATTCATCACTGTGTTACAAGTCAAATATTGGGTGGTAACAATAGCATTCCTCCCTGGCCTGCTCTGCCGGTGCTGAGTGTTAGATTTGTGGACTTGCCTAGATATATCGCATGTTGCTCTTGTATTGTGGTTTGTTCTTTAGTTCGGCGTATATTCATCACTGTGTTACAAGTCAAATATTGGGTGGTAACAATGGCATTCCTCCCTGGCCTGCTCTGCCGGTGCTGAATGTCAGATTTGTGGACTTGCCTAGATATATCGCATGTTGCTCTTGTATTGTGGTTTGTTCTTTAGTTCGGCGTATATTCATCACTGTGTTACAAGTCAAATATTGGGTGGTAACAATGGCATTCCTCCCTGGCATGGTCTGCCGGTGCTGAATGTCAGATTTGTGGACTTGCCTAGATATATCGCATGTTGCTCTTGTATTGTGGTTTGTTCTTTAGTTCGGCGTATATTCATCACTGTGTTACAAGTCAAATATTGGGTGGTAACAATGGCATTCCTCCCTGGCATGGTCTGCCGGTGCTGAATGTCAGATTTGTGGACTTGCCTAGATATATCGCATGTTGCTCTTGTATTGTGGTTTGTTCTTTAGTTCGGCGTATATTCATCACTGTGTTACAAGTCAAATATTGGGTGGTAACAATGGCATTCCTCCCTGGCATGGTCTGCCGGTGCTGAATGTCAGATTTGTGGACTTGCCTAGATATATCGCATGTTGCCCTTGTATTGTGGTTTGTTCTTTAGTTCGGCGTATATTCATCACTGTGTTACAAGTCAAATATTGGGTGGTAACAATGGCATTCCTCCCTGGCATGGTCTGCCGGTGCTGAATGTCAGATTTGTGGACTTGCCTAGATATATCGCATGTTGCTCTTGTATTGTGGTTTGTTCATTAGTTCGATGTATATTCATCACTGTGTTACAAGTCAAATATTGGGTGGTAACAATGGCATTCCTCCCTGGCATGGTCTGCAGGTGCTGAGTGTCAGATTTGTGGACTTGCCTAGATATATCGCATGTTGCTCTTGTATTGTGGTATGTTCATTAGTTCGGTGTATATTCATCATTGTGTTATGAATCAAATAGTGTGATGTAACAATAGCATTCCTCCTTGGCCTGTTCTGCCGGTGCTTGTTGACTTACGTCTATCATTGATGATGGGAATATTAGTTACATGGATCTGGCAAGAAGTAGTTCGCTGCCACCAGTTAGGTCTGAGAAATTTGCTATTGTGGCTTTGGGTAGGGTGACACTATTCACAAGGAACAGTGCCTGTGGCGGTTGGCCCCTCACCTTTGATGCATGTAAGCAACAATATTTTTAATGCTGCCTGTAATTCATATACTGTTAATATAATGCATAGATCCAGTTGTATGATTTCTGGTTACCATGAGGTGATCCGGCAAAAAAATGTGCCCTTTCTCGAACTTTACAACTGTTGTCATGTGTCATGGCATCAAACAAGCTGCGGCCACACATAGGTAAACAGTTAGTTCGCTCTCTAGAATGATACATAAATATATATATTAATGAATATACCTATTATACCTGTAAACGGAGCTGTCCCCGGTGATCGACGATTTGTGAAAATGTGAGTAAGAAGGACGGAATTTTGAAAACAGGAAGCGCGCACTGTTTAGTTTGTGCGGTAAAATTCCACATGTTGAGAAATGTACAATAATTTATTGATAGCTATCCCTTTCCTTAAAACGGTATTAACAAATGTCACGGTGACACAACAAACCAAAAAGTGACGCTTTGAATATATTTTAAAATAGCTACTGGTGTTTGTGTTTATGCAAGTTGACGCATGTTTTAAATCAGTTCATTCTATAAATCAAAAAGTCGTTTCTTACACCTTTGAAGTTTAAGTGGGTCGTCACAAACACGCTTGATCGTACAAGTACATGTTCAGCCGATCTCAATCTGCTCCGAAATATTATCTTTTTCATAAGTTTCTTCATGTCAATATTTTCACTCAATTTCACCATCTTCTTTCTATCTAACGGGAAGCGAGAGGCGGGAGGCGGAAGCGGAAGCGGATGCGGATGCGGATGCGGAGGCGGAGGCGGAGGCGGAGGCGGAGGCGGAGGCAGAGGCGGAGGCGGAGGCGGAGGCGGAGGCGGAGGCGGAGGCGGAGGCGGAGGCGGAGGCAGAGGCGGAGACGGGGGGCAGAATGGGGATTAAGGACAAGGGAGGCGGGAAGAGGGAGGAGGGAGGCGATGGGCGGGAGGGTGAGGGGTATTAGGGACAAGGGAGGCGTCTGTTATCCCACTCTGTTTTGTCATATGTTACGATGGAATTGTATGATGCAGAGTTGTGGTGTCATGATTAGGTGAATCCACCGGCATATTGATTACCGAAAACATAAGTTCATATGTAATTCTAGACAAACCCATATTTGACGTGTGTGTGTGTGTGTGTGTGTGTGTGTGTGTGTGTGTGTGTGTGTGTGTGTGTGTGTGTGTGTGCGTGGTGTGTGCGTGGTGTGTGCTTGGTGTGTGTAAGTGTGTGTGTGTGTGTGTGTGTGTGTGTGCCTGGTGTGTGTAAGTGTGAGTGTGTGTGAGTGAGTGAGTGTGTGTGTGTGTGTGGGAGTGCGCTTGTGTGTGTGTATGTGTATGTGTTTGTGTCTCTGTGAGTGTGTGTGGTGTGAGTGTGTGTTTGTGCGTATGTGTCTCTGGGTGAGTGTGCGTGTGCATGTGAATCCGTGTGCGTGTGCGTGTGCATGTCCGTGTGCGTTGTACCTTAAGATACGCGGTAGAAATATATGAATGCGTTTTGCTTTTTAAACGAAAAATCTCCTATTAATCAAATCAAATCAAATGTATAAAGACACCACATATCTCTACATATCAAATTCAACGGTGTTTACAAACTAAAGTATGATGTACGAATACATTACCTAGTAATTGTTTACGATATATATGTTTACGTGGACACTATGCTGCAGAAATTGTAAATGTTTGTTTTGAAATACAAATAAATGTATACAAGATTTTTTAATTCAACGTATAAAAGAATAACCTACGAAATGCCTCTTTTGACGCGATCGCCATCATCTGCAAAGAAGAAAATGGATATATGTGTAAGTGTCTTGAAATAGTTGAGAGCTTAAAGACGAATATAAGTTCCATATTTATTGTTCACTATGTTCATGTATGCACAAAAAAAGTTGAGGCGTACATGTATACGCCGATATATACATACATACATATCGCAAGTAGAAGCCTATGCGCATTCATGCAAACAATATGTGTACATACACCTGGAAACATCATAGTATTTAATAACATTAGCTGACACGAACCCGTGGAATGAAAAAGAGCAACTATTGTCATCATTACATTATCATAATGTTGATCGTATTGATTCGTATACAGTGACGCCATCTAGAGAGTTGATCACTTATCAGGTAGGAGAAAGACCGTCCAGAAAAGCATAGCATAAAGAGTAAATTAGTAGTTCAGAGGTCAACTGTTCAAAAAAGCAGATGAACACAGAAAGAGACGAGTGAACCTCGCAGCCTACGAGGAGTTATACTGCCATAATGCACCAAATGTAGCTGTTTAATATATAAACTGTATTCATATAATACGTACGCACGTGCGGTGGTACTATATAATACATTACACATGCCACATTGCTCCTGCCACATACGTAGTTATTATGTCCTTCGTGCACACGTAGTTCGCTTTATTGTGTGCGTAATTGTTGCAGCTAACACTCACCGGTCGCCTCGTCATGTTGTTTAATATTCAACACTCCGCCCTTCTGAGCACCTTCTTCCTATAGATCAATCACAGAGTTCGTCAAACGTGTTAAACAGCTGCATTTTGCTGCTGACGTCATCAAAACGAATTGATTACAACAGCAACAGCAAAATAATCAGAATATTCTCGAATAATACCAGAGAGTGCATATATTGTAACAAGTAAAGGTAAGTTCTTACATAGCGCAGTATCCAGTCCTTAGGACTGCTCAAAACGCTCTACACTTTACTCCCTGACATATCTGTTCTATCCATCACGATCTCGACATCTTTGGGAATCATTTAGCCTCGCTGCAATTAATGCACGAAGACTATTCGTAAACAAATGTACACCTCTGTCTATAGCCAGGTACTCATTCATACAGCTGAGTGAACTGGAGCAACGTAGAGTTAACGAAAGTGCCAAAGGTTCGACTCGGCAGCACATGATTCTAAACGTGGTTCTCTCGGTCGAGAGTCCGATGCTCTAGCCACTGCTGTATTGCAATTTACAAATTCCAATATTCATTTCAGGTATTCTTTAAATGGAGTTAGCGTTCATTTACATTATGTTGATCATTGCAATATATTATTATATGATGAGACGAAGAACAGCTTTACAGTTGTACACCGATCCAGTTTATGGTCTGAAGTGACATCTAACTTTGGCATTCGCCGGTAGGCCCCCGTGCCTCCACTATAAGTGTCAGTAACGGTTCTTTAGAAATTGAATGTTTTATTTACAAGTTGAACATTTCGTTGCAGCAACATGTCAATTGAAAACACGGTTTATGAAATGAATGTGTTGCGTTTATTATAACTTCAACATTATTCTAGTGTTAAGAACGTTAGTGAGGAAGTATTAAGAATATTAGCGGAGAACCAACATCCACTGTTTAGCAACATCTCCTGAAAGTAACCTCGACCTTGCTTACCTGATTCAAACACACGGATGTCTTCAAATGATATGTCTAACCTTGTCTGAGTTGAATTCCACCGATAACCCCCTCCTTATATAGCGCCCAGACGTAAATGTCTTTTCATGTTCGTTGACACGAGTCCAAATAAGCCAATCCTTATATCAACATGCTAACGTGTTCACTTGAACAAACAATAACGCTAAAACTCTTTTTTCAAGTATGATTGGAAATAACGAATACGAGAACCCTACTATTAGTCTGCTGTATTAAGTAAGTGGTGCGGCTTATCTAGATGAAGTTTTTAAAACGAGTATGACAACAAACTGTATATAATGTTGCCATTTTCTTACACAATTGACAATGATTACACAAAATTGTGTGTTTATGTAAGCGACAGTTAGTCTTTTCATCCAATCTCAGCATGATCTTATCAAAGATTGCAATCTTTTCTAAAGCAGGTATGATAACGGTGTTTCTTTATTCCGCGAGCAGTAACGGCACAATACATTACTGTTGCCTTGCGCCATTCTGTCTGACGCGATTATAAATATTCAATTTATCCTTATCTGTTTACACTGATCTATCACTTGTACGTTTCAACAACATGTTCAGGTAAGTTAGTAATTAGTTTGCTGTATTGAGTAAATGGAACCAGTATGACAACAAGCTAAATATAACGTTGCCATTTTCTTACACAATTAACAGTGATTACAAACAATTGTGCGTTTATGCAAGCGACAGTTAGTCTTTTCATCCAATGTCAGCATGACCTTATCAAAGATTGCAATCTTTTCTAAAGCAGGTATGATAACGCTGTTTCTTTATTCCGCGAGCAGTAACGGCACAACACATTATTGTTGCCTTGCCGCCATTCTGTCCACTCACTCAATCACTCACTCACTTGCTCAGTCACTCAGTCACTCAATCACTCACTCACCCTCTCACTCTCTCTCACACACGCACGCACATACACGCACGCACACGCACGCACAAGCACGCACATTCTCACGCACGAAAACACACACACACACACACACCAATTCGTTGGCCTATGGCTGGTTTTCTTTTAAGGCTTAAACTTAAGTATAACAACATATAAATAATGAAGTGATATATGCTAAAGTAGATCTTATGTTCTCGTTGGAGCAGAACAATGTGCACATTTACCAGCGTAGTCTCCAGTGCATATTTGTAGGCCCCATACAAGCACTTATCTTGTTCATGATTATTATCGCCTTTTAGGAGGCTACCATGTTTGCCGCGTGTTATTTTATTTCCATGTAGTTCGAAGCGCGTGATATGTGAGAGTGAACCTCTGGACACGTACTGCACGCTGTTGTTTTGATTTGTAGAAAACTGAAGAAGGCTAAAGCATAACAAGTATACTTTATAATAAAATATAAATGTCCAAGTATGAATTTAAGAAGACTAATGGAAAATTAACATTCGACCGGCGGCAGCGGTAGGCGTACCTTTTTTGTTTGTTTTATTTTTGGCTAACCATTCTGGTGAACCAATATTTAAAAGGTGTGTGATATTCGAATGAAGAATCATGTATGAGTTTTCATAATCACTGCTTTGTACAATAAATTTAAATATATATGTAATCTTTACAGTGCAATGTCACAACCTGTTTTACGATAAAGCGATCAGACTGTTTAACTTGTGTCCGTGCTCTAGACCGAGCCAATCAGATGAGTTTTTATTTACCTTTCCGGTGTCCTCGAGATTTACTGCAGCTTGGAGCTGTAACTACAGACAGCCAATGGCTGATTAGTTCATTACCCAGGCCAAAGTGCTGGGTCTACCAGCGTATGCCAGCGTATGCCCCAAGGTGTGGCTGGATGGTCAAACCATGTGTACTTTTCGTAACACTTCACAATTTGCTGAAGATAGGCTGTATCATTAGTACCCCGCTTCATCGAGCTCATACGTGTGTATGCATGAACGCGCACTCAGCACCCACTCGCACACACCTGTACATCCGCTCACACATACACTTCCGCGCACACACACACACACATACACACATACACACACACGTGTATACACCCACATGTACACACACACGTACGCACAACACACACACGAACACACATATGCACACACATATACACACATGTATACACATGTACATACATACGTATACACATACACACACGTACACACATCTACACACACGTACACACACACATGCACACAAATGCATACGTACGCACACACACACCTACAACACACACGTGTACACACACACACATGGACACACCTGTACTCACATATACACACACGCAAACACACGTACACACAAGTACATACACATGTATACACACACGTACACACACATACAAACACACATACACACACACACAGGTACAGACACACAAACACACACACACACACACACATACACACACTCACACCCATACACACACATGTACATACACATATACATACACACGTACACACACACACACACACATACACACACACACACACAGAATCCCTGGTATTTTGCTCGTTTCAGTTATCACACAATAATATACAACACGTTCACATTGATTCACGTGACTACGAAAAATTTAAGTATATAAAGGAAGATTGAACCAACAATACTCCATATATACTGTATTAATAGTATATTCCGTTATTAGCCAGATGGAGTAGGCTTCTACTTCTAAATATTCTGGATACTGCGCTTTATAAGAAATGTCCATTACTTGTTGCTATATATGTACTGTTTGATATTATTTGAGAATATTCTGATGAGTTTGCTGTTGCTGTTGTAATCAATTCGTTGTTATGACGATAGCAGCAAAATGCAGCTGTTTAACACGTTTGATGAACTCTGTCATTGATCAATAAGAAGAAGCCGATGATCCGAATGTGTCTATGATTGAAGGACATGACGAGGCGACCGGTGAGTGTTAGCAACAACAACTACGCACACAATAACGTGAACTACGTGTGCACGTAGAACATAATAACTACGTGGATGGCAGGTGCTTTGTGACATGTCTTTTTGTATTATATAGTATCACAGCACGTGCGTACGTACTATATGAATACTGTTTATATATTAATAAGCTAAAGTTGGTGTATTATGACAGTCTTCGCCCGTCACGCTGCGGTAAGCGCCCAGCTCCCCCGTCTTTCAAGCTATATAGAAGAGGGTGTCCTCTTTTCTCGCGTTGTACCAAGTGAGCGGGTACTGTAGCTCCACCAGACCGTACTTCCACTGACCCGACAGTTCTCGACGCGTTGCGGTAGCGTCGTGATGTAATGAGTCAGCGTGTTTTCGGGGTACGATTTCATAGAGGCATTGCTCGGCAACGTCAGATAAAAATCAGACGATTACATCGCGTTTCATAGACGGGCTCGGCATTATGTAAGCGAGACAGCTACTCAGCAGCGCCGTCCACAGGTTTAATTCGCAGTGGCCACGCGTAAGATTGTTTATACTGACCACGATGACCGTGTGCAGGACGACGATCTGACACAGGAAGACGATTTCGGCTTGTTTCAATATGTTAATACGCTAACTTTGGATCGTTGAAAATGTATCTCCTCCGAGGTTCATTCGCCTCTATATCCTGTGTCATGCGATCTAATTGCATAGTTAGCTTTCATGATATTATAGCGATATAATAATCTGAGAATAGTATCGTAATAGTAATTTCCGTACTGTCAACCCTTTCATTTAGCTAGTACGGCAGCTTCTTCTGTATGCCTACAGACACCAGCTCGCAAGGCAGGTCTCTGTGGGACACTCTGTCGAATGTTCTACTGATATTTTGTGTCTTCTTTTTTGTCGTAGATATGTGTGTGTATAAGCATGCGTACATACCTGCGTGCGTTCAATATATGTGTATTCGTGCGTGCGTGTGAGTGTTTGCGTGCGTGCGTACAGGCGTGCGTGCGTGCGTACATGCGTGCGATCGCCTGCGTGTGTGTATATGTGGGCGCGCGTGTGTGTGCATGTGTGTGTGTGCCTGTGTGCGTTCGTGCGTGTGTCCATGTGTGTATACGTGTATCCACTAGCCATGACTTAGCAATCGTATCCGGTAAGGGACTATCTCCAAGGCCATCACTCTGGTCAAGAGCCGCCTTAGACGCGGCATATGACGTTCCTCCCATTACAGCGATACCAGAAAATATCGACGAGATGTTGACTACAGCACCGGCGTGGCCTCTCTCGACCAAGCCTTTTCCAACAACCTTGACAATGTGGACGATGAATAGTACGGAATCAATGGTACATAAAGACCGATTTACGTAAGCGATGTTGGGTTGCAAGATAACATTCGAATAAACTCTGTGTGCGTATAAAACAGGGGTCGGCAACCTGCCGCCCGCGGATGAACTGCAGCCCGCGGTGCTCTTTCGTGCGGCCCGCGGACTAAAAGCGAGATTGTACACAATGCGGCCCGCGTGATGACGGCAGTTGGTGCACCTTCCATAATCGTAATAATCTACTGCACCATCATATAACAATAATAATGTTATTTATAAAGCGCTGTATATTCGGAATATAATTCTGCTCAGAGGCGCATAAAAATACAATATTGTTAAATATAAATATACCATTGTTCGAGCTTACACGGTAAATATATTACATAAGATACGTAAAATATTGTGTTCAAAAATGTAAGGCTTCTAAAACTGGTAATGTATAAGCCTAACTTATCCATAATAAATTAATTGTAAAGTAAAATAATAAATTAATAATAAAATAGGATAATAAGTTAATAATTAATAATAAAATAAGAATTAATTAATATTGAAAAATCACCCACTGCATTACCCATCAAGACAGCCTGTGTGGCAAGTAAAAGCAAAACGCAATGAGCATTATCGTGAAGACTAAACGCAATGAGCATTATCGTGAAGACTAAACGCAATGAGCATTATCGTGAAGACTGTGAACAACATTCGTTGTTGGAACCAGTTCCAACACATTCTTGCTGATATCAATGCACAATATTAAGACCTCTTCTACTTCTCCGACGTGCGCTGGATGAGTTGAGGTGCCATGGTGCGCCGCCTTGTTTGGTTGTCTTGTATATATATTGTTGCCAATGTTCTGAATAAACGTTAATTCATTCATTCATTCATTCATTCATTCATTCATTCATTCATTCATTCATTTGTTCATTCATTCATTCATTCATTCATTCATTCATTCATTCATTCATTCATTGATGGTGCGCCGCCTGTGCGAGTTGAAACATGTGATTAGCTTGTTTACGGAACAGAGGGTAGGGCCTACATATTTACAGGAATTCTTTGACCCTACACTGATGTGCAATTTTAATTTCTGTCGACATCGAAGCTTACCTCAAGCTGCTGAATGGTCAACTTCAGGGATGAGAACATGTCATCAATGAGAGTGTCCTGATCGTCTCCACTTTCGGGATCACAAAGCTACTGTGGAGTACCTAACTGCGGAACACTAGCAATGTACACGTCTCAATACACCAGGAGGAAACCCTGAAAGTCCGGACACGTAGGTAGTGTACAGAGTGATGAGACGGGAGCTTGTGGATAGTTTTAGCAACCTCATGATTCGCAGTGGGGAGTTGCTGTGATATTCCAACAGATGGAGCTCATCGAACTGCAGTGCTGCTGTGTGGCGGTCGAAACGACCTCCAAGGAGTTATCTCGCATGCACTTGCGGAACTGCATCCTGATTTGATTAAACTAGCCAACCGCACATTGCGTCTGCTTGGCACAACTTACGTGTGTGAGCAAATGTTTTCGAAAATGAAACACAAGGACGCAGCTAACCGACGAACAGACAGTTATATAGTGCAAAGGAAGAGCAAGTCTGCAGCCAGATGTTGGGCATAGGCTCGGGAACGGGGGTGGGAAGCAATGGGGCAGACATTATGGTTCTGTCCCACATTAAATGTGAGAATGAATGTTTGTTTTTGTGGCGAGCGTCAATGGCGAGTGGAAATGTAAATGTTATGAGACGATTAATGTGTATTTGTATCGATTGTGAAATGTTTGTTCAATTGGAGGACATACAACGTTTTCTGCCCCCCCCTAACCAATAATAGGCGGCGCAGATATATGGTTTTCTGCCGCCCCCCTCCTTTCCACCGTCTTCGGATGTCATAATTTCAGGTGAGACAGTGAATAAGCTGAAGTTGCAGTAGCGAAAAATGTTCAAGTCTCGCTGAAGTGTGCGAATGTGTGAGTGTGTGAGTGTGTGAGTGTGTGAGTGTGTGAGTGTGTGAGTGTGTGAGAATGTGAGTAATTGAGTGTGTGAGTGTTTGAGTGTGTGAGTGTGTGAGTGTGTAAGTGTGTGAGTGTGTGAGTGTGTGAGTGTGTGGGTGTGTGAGTGTGTGAGTGTGTGAGTGTGAGAGTGTGTGAGTGTGTGGGTGTGTGAGTGTGTGGGTGTGTGAGTGTGTGAGTGTGTGAGTGTGTGAGTGTGTGAGTGTGTGAGTGTGTGAGTGTGAAAGTGTGTGAGGTGTGTGTGTGTCTGTGGGTGTGAGTGCGTGTGCGTGTGTGTGTCCGTGTGTGTGCGTGTGCGTGTGCGTGTGCGTGTGCGTGTGCGTGTGCGTGTGCGTGTGCGTGTGCGTGTGCGTGTGCGTGTGCGTGTGCGTGTGCGTGTGTGTTGTACCTTAAGATACGCGGTAGAAATATTTGCTTTTTAAACGAACAATCTCCTATCCTATTAATCAAATCAAATAAAACTTATATAGACGCCACATATCTCTACAAAGCAAACTCAGGGATGTTTACAAATTAAAGCATAGTGTAAGAATACATTACGTAGTAATTGTTTACGATATATATGTTTACGTGGACACTATGCTGCAGAAATTTTAAATATTTGTTTTGGAATACAAATAATTGTATACAAAATTTTTAATTAAAAAAAATATAAAAGAATAACCTACGGAATGCCTGTTTTGACGCGATCGTCATCATCTGCAAAGAAGAAAATGGATATGTGTGTAAGTGTCTTGAAATAATTGACTGTTCAGAGACGAATATAAGTACCATATTTACTGTTCATATAGGAACAAACGAAGTTGAGGCGTACATGTATACGCCGATATATACGTACATATATATCGCAAGTAGAAGCATATGCGCATTCATGCAAACAATATGTGTATATACACCTGGAAACATCATATTATTTAATAACATTAGCTGACACGAACCCGTGGAATGGAAAAGAGCAACTACTATCATCATTACATTATCATAATGTTGATCGTATTGATTCGTATACAGTGACGCCATCTAGAGAGTTGACCACTGATCAGGTAGGAGAAAGAACGTATAGAAAAGCATAGCATAAAAAGTAAATTAGTAGTTCAGAGGTCAACGGTTCAAAAACAGATGAACACAGAAAGAGACGAGTGAACCTCGCAGCCTACGAGGGGTTGTACTCCCATAATGCACCAAATGTAGCTGTTTAATATATAAACAGTATTCATATAATACGTGCGGTGATACTATACAATACATTACACATGCCACATTGCATCTGCCACATACGTAGTTATTATGTCCTACGTGCACACGTAGTTCGCTTTATTGTGTGCGTAGTTGTTGCAGCTAACACTCACCGGTCGCCTCGTCATGCTGTTTGATATTCAACACTCCGCCCTTCTGAGCACTTTCTTCCTATTGATCAATCACAGAGTTCGTCAAACGTGTTAAACAGCTACATTTTGCTGCTGACGTCATCAAAACGAATTGATTACAACAGCAACAGCAAACTCATCAGAATATTCTCGAATAATACCAGAGAGTGCATATATTGTAACAAGTAAAGGTAAGTTCTTACATAGCGCAGTATCTAGTCCTTAGGACTGCTCAAAGCGCTTTACACTTTATTCCCTGGCAGACCTGTTCAATCCACAGTAGATACAAAAAATCGCAGCAGCATGTACTGCGATTCAAAATGAAGATCTGAACAGGCACATGTATATCGCGGCGTGTTAGAGATTGACAATGACAAATATGACCCCATCGAGGTCTGCAGCTGTTCACATAAGTGATAGCAGTTAGGGAGACCCGTAGATAGATATATATATATATCACAGGATCTTTCGAGAAGGCCGAGTTTGTTGTCCTTGTAGTTCAGGGACTATCCAGATGTCAGAGGTGACAATACAGCATACACCTACAGTCCAAGACGATCGTGGAGTCCCATTTATAACATAACATAACATAACGTTTATTTGACTCCATGTTGGTACACAATTAATTGGTTTCTGAACATCACTTATGCAGTAAAAACAACAAATATAAACATTATGCAGGCATACATATACGTATATCATTATAATGTTCAAAATACTATTTGGAAAATACATACAAACGCATGTACAGCTATTATGGTATTGATGTACCATAGACATTAATCATATAGCTTATTCAATCGGGGTCGGTGTCTCCTATTAAGACACAATTGTCGCTATCATAGGAGCCACCTTATTTACGTGATAATTTATATTGTCCTTTTACAAGGTGTCTATCTCATGTATGTTTATTGTGAGTGCTTGTTTTATGTGAGAATGTAAGTTTCTTTGTGTTCTGGTTGCCTGAAACTAGCATCAAATGTATTGTATTTAATGGTTTTGTTGACATGTGTAGCAATTTGATAGAGTGCATAAATCATTATATTTGTGTAACAAGTATGTATTTATATAAAATGAGAAGCCTCGCAAACTGTGAGTATATATTTTGTCTTTGTTTATATCGGGGGTGTCATTTATAGCATGTGGTAGGCTGTATTTGGGACATTTGGGACATAGCAAATTCATGCTTAGTTCTATTTATATATTTATGATATACATAACTACTGTTGTCGGAAAATGGGAACGTGTTGAATATATGCGGAGACTTAAGCTCTCCAATCACTTCAATTTGCATCCACCTGAGGCTAGCTAAAACACTAATCCTATCTCCAGCCCCCCACCTAACTTATTTTTCACGTAGAGTATCGGTGTGCGGTATGCGTGACTTCGTCCTTTCTTCGTATTTGTTGCTTCCGCATCTTCCTCTTGGTCACGTGGTCTGTTCTGCCCCCCCCCTCAATGAGTCGTCTCCACCTATCCCGAACTCATGCTATTCTCTCCATGCTACAAATAACTAGGTGGTGTTATTATTCTTACAATGATATGGACAAACATGGACAAAAATTAACCCGCGTATATTCCAACCCCACCTGGGCCAACCGGGAGAAAGAAAAAAAACAGTAACTACCCCAAAGGACCAGCTAGAACACCACACCTACAAAATGTTAGTACACCATACCTACATGTAGAAATGACCCATTTATATGTTAGATACATACACATAGAACGACCAAAATCCTGTTTTACAATTGTGGATCAGAATGAAATCCAAATTATCCGACACGACTTCTATCAATACATTAACCGGTAATGTCGTCAAAACACTGATCAATAGTGACGTCAACACACCTACAGGTAGTGACGCCTCCTCTCTCCTCCTTCCTCCCTCCTCCCTCTTCCATCCTCCCTCCTCCCTCCTCATCCTCCCTCGTCCCTCGTCCCTCGTCCCTCGTCCCTCGTCCCTCTTCCCTCCTTCCTCGTCCCTCCTCCCTCCTCCCTCCTCCCTCCTCCCTCCTCCCTCCTCCCTCCTCCCTCCTCCCTCCTCCATCCTCCCTCCTTCCTCCTCCATCCTCCCTCCTCCCTCCTCCCTCCTCCTTTTTCTGACCTAAGCGATGTCTCTCTTTGCAGGATTACGACGCGTAGTTCAAGGCGATAGAATGTGAACATCTCTTTGAGTATCTAGACATCGAAGTTCCGTCGCATGAAGGCGAGTACACACTTAGACACAGATAATGTGAACCGCTTATTGTGTACCACTTGTAATGCGCCAATCAGCCAAAGGTCGCCATTTCTGGATATCAATGATCCAGAGTGCATGTAACATCGGGAGCTTGATTCATTAAGAAACACCCTATCCCTGTTAAGTGTTGTTCTCGTTCAACATAGTTCTTTTGACAGTGTGTTCGACCAACAAAGTGCGAGTAGTTTTTGGCATTAACATGCACACTCACTTCACAGTGTCAAAACAAGCAGTATCCATTAACTGGACCAGTTTATTATGCACCGTTTTCTGACGGGACCTCGCAAAAACACGAGACGTTGTAAATGGCACTGTCAGGTACTGAATATCACGTTGTGCAGTTGAACGTAGACAAAGTGTAGTATTTTTTTTCAGAACCTCCCTCCCTCCATTAAAATAGGCCAAGAGTGTTAGAACACGAAATTTCAGTGCCACGAATTTTGACCTACCGGAATATTCCGGACGAGGGTATACTAAAACAGTCTATACTATACTACACTGTATCTCTATAGCCTATGAATACACTCACCACTGAAGCTTCGACCGGTGGAAGCTATCATTCCTAAAGTTATTGGCGTCATGGCGGACGCCCGATGTTCTCGGCGGTGATACTATCCTGATGTCGTGTCCCAGAGGCATTGATGCCCCTGGAATAACTCAATTAATTATTTTGTTTCATCCTCATTAAGGATGACGTTATTTATTTTTGGCGCCATTGTTGCCGACGATGATCCCGGCGGCGGGTTCTGATTGGTCTTTCCATGCGACTAAGTTGCAACTAAGTTGCACATTATAGAACATGTTCTAAATATGCAACTTGCATGCAATAGAATTGCGTGCAATGTATTGCATGCAATGGTACCAACATACGGAGAGACTAGGTTGCGCGCAACCATTGCATGCGACTAAGTTGCATCGTGTGACGGCACCTTAGAGGCATTGTACTATTCTTGACCCGAGCGATATCTCTCTTTGCAAGATTACGACGCGTTCTTCAAGGCGATCGAATGTCAACATCTTTTTGAGTATCTCGACATCGAAGTTCCAACGCATGAAGTCGAGTAACCACTTAGACACAGATAATGTGAACCGCTTATTGTGTTCAACTAAAGTATAGTTCTTTTGACAGTGCAGTGTTTGACGTTAACACGCACACTCACTTCACAATTTCAATACAAGCAGTATCCGTTAACCGAGCTATTTTTACTACGCACCTTTTTTTGCCGGGACTGACACTGTCAGGTACCGCCTACCATAAACATGTCGTTACAGCTAAACGTAGACAAAGCGTAGTATTATTTTCAGTACCAAACCAGTCACACAGCGATCTGACGAGTAGGTTACTCCACGGTGGGCCTACTGCTGGTGCGAATGTGGCGTTAAACATGGTTTGTTTCACACCTGTCCATGTACATGCTTCCTTGAAATACAAGCGTAAGCTACCACAGATTTAATATTTAAATTATTATAGCTATTTAATATGACGTATGTATTCTTGTCCATCGGCATTATACAGTATTATTGACTTATTTTATTTGTTATACTGGGTTATGTTACGTACCGAGTTCAATTAAACATTTGTGAATAACACATTGTTACTTAGAATGTTCGCATTAGCTCACATCTTAACAATACATAACTTAGGACCAGTCACACTGTTGATGGTGTTAGAATTGGTTAAGATTGCTAACACCAAATACAAACGCCAATGTAGGAGCTTCAGGGCAGACGCTGACATGGAATCCCACAGCCCTTGTGAAAAAGCTGATCCTATGTATTGTGTTCTTTTGCAGATATAAAGCCTGGACACTAACACTCGTGCATCAAGGGATGTCTGGAGAAATCATATATCGAAGTACAGTAATATTATACATGGATTTGTTCCATCAATTCCTTTAAAAAAACTGTGCGTGTGGCAATACCAACGTTCTACAACAATATAACTGAAGGTTTCCCATTGCATAGGCGCATTATTTTTTTGTTCACAGATAACAAGACGACTGGTGCATTTATTTGTAACTGCTTCAATATAATCTGGCGAACATTATATTCCGGCATAGGTTGGTCACTCTACAACATTATACATTTTTTTGGACATCTTCGATGTGGACATCTTCGATTATGAAAGCTTAGGTGAAAATTTAGAAGTAATATATTAATAATAATAAGGTAACTTCTTATGCGTCTAAGTCCTTCGAAATCAAGCTGACAGACGCATCAAGACAAAAGGGTTAGTCAGTCTCAAAATCGACATGCAACATTATATCTTAGTTATTTCTTTGTCAACAGATATAGAGGCCAGGGTGCTAAGATGCATAAGCACGATTTTAAAGGGAAATAAAAGACAATAGTGTGGGCGTCTGCATCTAAAAGAGTTAACAAAAACTAATAATTTGCATCTATAATAAATCATACCCCTGTAGTTTATTTAAAAAGTAGTAACTTTAGTAGGTAACGTGCAACACGTGCAAATGACAGACTATCAGGAAGAGCAGTGCAATGAGATCGAAGCACTGGAATCTATACACCCCGATGAGCAAACTGGCATGTTATTAAAATAGAAAATCTGAATGTCTAATTTTTTCAAATTTCTGGCTGTATCATAGACACGGCGGGTGTATCAGGCCCAGACACACGCTACTACATGTCCCCCCACATCGTACCGCGATGTTCGCCGCATTCAATTTTTAGAAAAAAAACATTGTGCTTCCAGTACTATCATGCTACTGATTTCTAATTTGTTTTCTGAAGAAATGCCGTCACCCTTGCCATTGGGCTAATGATTAGGAACAACTTGGTTTTGACAAAACCTCAACTTGTCATCTCATTAAAAAATCATCATCTTCAAATCCCAAACCAACTATGGAGGTCATTTTGGAGACGCGCTGGCGCGGCACGTGTCATAACCACTGCTTAAGGGGTCAGCACACTGTTGAACTTCCTGCTTGATTACAGACGAAAAAAAGTGCATTATATTTTTGAGAAATGATTTTTTACAAAGTTCACTTGCTCTGACATAAGTGCATTTGAGTAGTCAGATTTCTCGATGTGATTGTAGTAGCTGTTGACAGTAAAATGGTGTCTTTTTAGCTGATTTTACTAAGCGGAAGGGTATCTGGCAGCAATTTGGCTAGTTGACACTTTAGCCGGATTACTGCCTGCATTCATTTGTAAATATTGACGGGTGTCATACATACAGGCATTTTGCAAGAGCTAGAGATATTAGATTTTGACTAAAATCGACCAGCATGTCAATGAGATGATAATAACAGCAAGTGGGAAGTTTAAGAAACTTTGTAGGTCACGTTTTCTTATAATCACACAAAACATTAACATGGTCGCCAATGGGAAAACTGACAGTGTGCTGAGCCCAAGTAGAGAGCCTGGCAACGAAAGCACGCTATAATCATTGCACAATGTCGGAGGATGCGTTTTACTTCAAATATCTTGAAACAATTACTGAAAATACGTGTATGGCAAAACTACAGTTGAATGGGACAAACCGTTTTTTTATACTACAGACTTTTCTTCAGTCTGCAAGTCAAAATCACAGTGACGGAACACATGTCTTATAAGGGGGGTGGGGTGCGTATGCCAGTAGTTAAGCCTCAATTTAAAAATCTGAATGAAAATGAACCAATAACATTGCAGCAGGGTGATTCATCAATCGTTTTTTGTTTACTTCAGCTAATTAAACACAAGTGAATATGTTGTCATTGACCCTAATGAAGTATGAGGAAAGTGATTAGCTGGAGTAGGTCATAGCCGGAGCCTGTTATCAGATATGTCTAATGACTGGACCTTGTGGCCAATTAAGCAAGTGGCATTGTTTTCTGAATGTCTGCTAATTAAGCTGTGTAATATTATGTCATTGAACTGCTTGAGACGTCTGGCCTTTGAGGATTTCACACCCTAAGGTGACTTTTTGTTGATGTTTACCTTTGTAAATAGGGCACAAGGTAAACAAATCAATATACATTTGAATGTAACGTAACAACTGCCTGTATTGAATTTTCTTATAAAACACTTATTGGACTTTCTGGAAAACTGTATCAGGAGTTCATAGTGCCACCTGAGAACGTTGTGCTGGATTACAAATTGTCCAACAGCGAAGTGCTGATTTTTCTGGTGCCTTGCCAAGTTTAGTGGCATCTTTGAAATGTACATAAAACACAAACACCTGGAGGGATTACAAAAATAAAAATTGCAGAGTGCTTGTAACATTGGTGCCTATAAAATGTGTTGTTTTCAAAAAATTTCTCCAAAATCACCATGCCTATTTAGTAGAGAGCCTGGCAACGAAAGCACGCTATAATCATTGCACAATGTCGGAGGATGCGTTTTACTTCAAATATCTTGAAACAATTACTGAAAATACGTGTATGGCAAAACTACAGTTGAATGGGACAAACCGTTTTTTTATACTACAGACTTTTCTTCAGTCTGCAAGTCAAAATCACAGTGACGGAACACATGTCTTATAAGGGGGGTGGGGTGCGTATGCCAGTAGTTAAGCCTCAATTTAAAAATCTGAATGAAAATGAACCAATAACATTGCAGCAGGGTAATTCATCAATCGTTTTTTGTTTACTTCAGCTAATTAAACACAAGTGAATATGTTGTCATTGACCCTAATGAAGTATGAGGAAAGTGATTAGCTGGAGTAGGTCATAGCCGGAGCCTGTTATCAGATCTGTCTAATGACTGGACCTTGTGGCCAATTAAGCAAATGGCATTGTTTTCTGAATGTCTGCTAATTAAGCTGTGTAATATTATGTAATTGAACTGCTTGAGACGTCTGGCCTTTGAGGATTTCACACCCTAAGGTGACTTTTTGTTGATGTTTACCTTTGTAAATAGGGCACAAGGTAAACAAATCAATATACATTTGAATGTAACGTAACAACTGCCTGTATTGAATTTTCTTATAAAACACTTATTGGACTTTCTGGAAAACTGTATCAGGAGTTCATAGTGCCACCTGAGAACGTTGTGCTGGATTACAAATTGTCCAACAGCGAAGTGCTGATTTTTCTGGTGCCTTGCCAAGTTTAGTGGCATCTTTGAAATGTACATAAAACACAAACACCTGGAGGGATTACAAAAATAAAAATTGCAGAGTGCTTGTAACATTGGTGCCTATAAAATGTGTTGTTTTCAAAAAAATTCTCCAAAATCACCATGCCTATTTGGGGTCAGCACACTGTTGAACTTCCTGCTTGATTACAGACGAAAAAAAGTGCATTATATTTTTGAGAAATGATTTTTTACAATGTTCACTTGCTCTGACATAAGTGCATTTGAGTAGTCAGATTTCTAGATGTGATTGTAGCTGCTGTTGTCAGTAAAATGGTGTCTTTTTAGCTGATTTTACTAAGCGGAAGGGTATCTGGCAGCAATTTGGCTAGTTGACACTTTAGCCGGATTACTGCCTGCATTCATTTGTAAATATTGATGGGTGTCATACATACAGGCATTTTGCAAGAGCTAGAGATATTAGATTTTGACTAAAATCGACCAGCGTGTCAATGAGATGATAATAACAGCAATTGGGAAGTTTAAGAAACTTTATAGGTCACGTTTTCTTATAATCACACAAAACATTAACATGGTCGCCAATGGGAAAACTGACAGTGTGCTGAGCCCTTAACTGTGAACGGCAAAATCGACTTCCGGGGCAAAAAGCGACGTCGCGTTGCGTCGCTGCGCGAACTCCGAATGCGGCCCAGGTAGTTTACGATGTAAACAATCGCTACATTTGCTTTGTCGCTGCACCTTGTAAAATATTACGTTCGCATAGTGCATGGTATGGTATTATAATAGTTGGTCATGCACATAGAAGTGTAACTGTAACCTTAAGATGTTGCGGGCCCGACGATGGAACTGAAAGCCCAACTAGCATGCACACCCAACCCTGACCGTATGACTCCAAAGGAGTGTTGGCCCGTACTCAGCCAAGTCCAAGAAGACCAAGGCCCAATAATCCCAACAATCAAGCTTCTGTTGTTATTTTACAAATGTTAAAAAGACGCACATCAGCACACACGCACACACACACACATACACACACACACACACACACACACACACACACACACACACACACACACACACACACACACACACACACACACACACACACACACACACACACACACACACACACACACACACACACACACACACACACACACACACACACACACACACACACACACACACACACACACACACACACTCACACTCACACACACACACATACACATTCACACACAGACACACACACATTCACACACAGACACACACACACACATTCACACACAGACACACACACACACACACACACACACACACACACACACACACACACACACACACACACACACACACACACACACACACACACACACACACACACAGACACACACACACACACACACACACACACACACACACACACACACACACACACACACACACACACACACACACACACACACACACACACACACATAAACACACACACACACACAGTGCTGGATTACAAATTGTCCAACAGCGAAGTGCTGATTTTTCTGGTGCCTTGCCAAGTTTAGTGGCATCTTTGAATGCACACCCAACTAGCATGCACACCCAACCCTGACCGTATGACTCCAAAGGAGTGTTGGCCCGTACTCAGCCAAGTCCAAGAAGACCAAGGCCCAATAATCCCAACAATCAAGCTTCTGTTGTTATTTTACAAATGTTAAAAATAAAAGACGCACACACCACACACACACACACACACACACACACACACACACACACACACACACACACACACACACACACACACACACACACACACACACACACACACACACACACACACACACACACACACACACACATTCACACACAGCAGACGTTAGTCTTTTAGACCAGGGGCCCGCAACCTTTTAAAATGGAGGGCCATATAAGTGACTTGGACTAGGCAGTCGGCCTCATATTTCAAGTGTGCCTATAAGGGCTACGATTGGTGCGTACGCACACCAGCACCCACCAAACCCGCTCCCGGGAAAATAATTATGTTCGAGAGAAGATAACTTTGGGCTCGATGTCTAAAGGGGGTGCAGTTTGTTAGGGGAGCCTCAGGGGGGTGCATTTGTAGTTATCAATAGGGGGTCTCTTTATTGGCCGCAGTTGGCCCCGCGGGCCACAGGTTGTCGATCCCTGTTTTAGACGCACACACAGTTTATTCGTATATTATCTTGCAGCACAACATCGCTTATGTAAATCGGTCTTTATATACCATTGATTCCGTACTATTCGTCGTCCACATACATTGTCAAGGTTGTTGGAAAAGGCTTGGTCGAGAGAGGCCACGACGGTGCTGTAGTCAACATCTCGTCGATATTTTCTAGTATCGCTGTAATGGGAGGAACGTCATATGCCGCGTCTAAGGGGGCTCTTGACTCGATCACCAGAGTGATGGCCTTGGAGATCGGCCCTTACCGGGTACGATTGCTAAGTCATGGCTAGGTGATACACGCATACACACATGGACACACGCACGAACGCACACAGGCACACACACATGCACACACACGCGTGCGCACATATACTCACACTCAGGCGATCGCACGCATTTACGCACGCACGCATGTTCGCACGCACGACGAATACGCACATATTGCACGCACGCAGGTTTGCACGCACGCATACATGCATGCATATACACACACATATCTACGACAAAAAAGAAGACACAATACATCAGTAGAACATTCGACAGAGTGTTGCACAGAGACCTGCTTTGCGAGCTGGTGTCTATAGGCATACAGGGGACGCTGCTGTCCTAGCTAAATGAAAGGGTTGACAATAGGGGATAGTTGTACGATAGTATCGCGATATATGAAATTACTATTGCGATACTATTCTCTCATTATTATATCGCTATAATATCATGAAAGCTAACTATGCAATTAGATCGCATAGCACAACATATCTACGACAAAAAAGAAGACACAATACATCAGTAGAACATTCGACAGAGTGTTGCACAGAGACCTGCTTTGCGAGCTGGTGTCTATAGGCATATAGATGACGCTGCTGTCCTAGCTAAATGAAAGGGTTGACAATAGGGGATAGTTGTACGATAGTATCGCGATATATGAAATTACTATTGCGATACTATTCTCTCATTATTATATCGCTATAATATCATGAAAGCTAACTATGCAATTAGATCGCATAGCACAGGATATAGACGCGAATGAACCTCGGAGGAGACACATTTTAAACGATCCAAAGTTAGCGTATTGACATATTGAAACATTATCTTTTTAGATTCGGGTGAAGAGCGTCAATCCGATGGTTGTGATGACCCGGATGGGGAGAGAAGTTTGGACTGATTCTGCTAAAAGTGGCCTAATACTGGCCAGAACACCAGAAGGGAAGTTTGCAGGTGACTGTTTTATCGACACTGTTGAGTAATTGTAAAACATATTTGTATAGCGTTGCGACTTACCTGCATAATTTCGAAGTGTTTATTTTAAGGAAACGTATGTTAATCATCACGGTTGTTAATATATAAAATGCATCTTAGTAAACTATACACGTGCGTACATACACGCACGAACGCACGCACGCATGCGCCATGCATGCATACACACACGCGCGTAAACATGCACTTCCTTCTCTCTCTCTTTCAATCAACCACCCACTCATCCACCCACCCACACGCACGCACGCACCACACGCACGCCCGAACACACACACGCACGCACACATACGCACACATACACATACGCACACACACACACGCGCGCGCGCACGCACACACTCACACCAACAACAGCAGCAAAACGCGTTAGTTAATACTTGTTAGTTTGTTTGTGTGTTTGTTTGGTTACAGAAGTGGGCGACATCGTCCACGCCGTGTTGTACGTGTTAAGTGACACTGTTGTATTTTTTCAAGGTGCCTAATTTGGGTGGCAGTGTGTGGGTTCCATATGGGAGATGCTTACTCGAGTTTTTACCGGATTAGCATGTTATAAGTTACTTCTTTGACTTCGGGATTGCATGGGCCAAGGGTTGTTTTAATCATGCCTAAGCCTTTTGAGGATTTGGAAAATATGTATGTGATGTGACGAATGTACGGGTGTAACATGTACATAGTATGACGGGAAATAATGCTCTAGTTTCTCCCTGTCTCTCTCTATAGAGGACATGTTTGGAAAATAGGAAGAAATTATGCATGTCCACATACCATACAAAGTCCGAAAACGCCCGCAGAAATCATCTCCAAACATTTCCGTGTCCTTTGTAACTGTGATTAGACACGCGAAAATAAGACAGTTATGCTTACCTGAAGAAGCGCCGCCTCCATGCAACTGCAGGACATTCGCCACAGGTGGGAGGAGAGACCTACGTCCGTCTTCGAACACACGACATGTAGAGGAAAGTTGTCACTCTCGAATACGTGTCTCAAGAACGAGAATCTGCAGTCGTCCCGTAACTCGGCAAGATAACTTACGTTGAATTATTCACTACGTTTCGGTATTCGAATGCCCGGTGCATTCGAAGTCGTGGTTGAGCTTCGCCCTCTCTTCTTCGTCGTCCGTTTGCGAATAGTTTACGTTGTAGTGAAGCCCCAACATAATTGCCGGACCGTTCTGACGTACGTAGATAGGTTTGTAAATGCCCGTGGGACTTGTAGGAGTCTTGTCTGTGAGATAGTGGTTAGGATCGACGATACCTATCTGACTATCAGGAGACCAACCGGCGGGGAATTGCACCGACTCAACGGCAACCTCCACGGCCCGCAGAAACGCAATATTGGTCTTTGCCGAGTCCAGGACTGCACCACACGAGCCCATCGGCTGCAGGAACTCCTCCCATTGCTCCGTAACCTGGCCGTTGGTTGGATGGACAACGACGTACTTGGGCCCATTGTGCCGGTCGACTTGACACAGGTCCTCGACTGACATCTCGATCAGTTCTATTTCGTAGTCGAACTCGTAGTCACGACCGACCTGCAGACAGAATATCATACTTGTTTGCAAGTCACAAACTGACGACTTGCATGTGTTACCTGTGTTAAATGAAGACAACTAAAGTTTCGACTTATCTCTGATCGCCATGCCAATTCCTAAGCTATTAGGTTTCACTGTAGAAGTATCATGTCCAGTCTCACTCAAACACGTAATGTTGCGCTCCAAGTCTAGGCAAATATATAAGGCAAACCCGTGAATTTATTAAAGGAATTTCTTACTAGGATTATTATTATGAAAGTGGTAGGTTGTTCGTTCGTTTTTATCATAAAATCGTGTTTAGCAAGATTTAAACTATATTCTAGCGAACTTATGGCCGAAATACGTTCTAACGAAGCAGAAAGAACTTTTCAATTGAACAGTTCAATGTATACAGAACTCGTGGAGCTATCAGTCAAATCCCCAAATAGCAGCTTGGAAAATTCCGGGAAGGGGGACGTAACACCTTTTAATGGCTCACTGTCATGTAAACATGACCTCGTGAAGCACTTACATTTCAACAATAAAATTTAATGATTCATTAAAACAGAATTGGGCTGTCGGTAGTCATATGCCATAATATATGACACACACACACACACACGCTCGCAAGCACGCACACTCACGCATACACACAAACACACACACACACACACACACACACACACACACACACACACACACACACACACACACACACACACACACACACACACACACACACACATAATCGCTAGTCTTACCGTACCTTGACCCCGTCGTAGAAGCTGCCGGCCGGAACAAGACGCGACCTGAAGCGTGGGTCGTTGACACCGACCGTCTCCAGTATCTGCTGTATGATGTTCTCGACGCCTCGCTGCAGGACGACAGCTCGTGGGTGGCTCGGCAGAAACTTCACTTCGTCGTCCAGGTCAATGAGTCTGCGCTCCGCCAGGTCGATGTCAAACAACATGTCCGATTGATGGCTAAAGCAGAAAGTGAAAGTAGGAGACACAAACGTGAGCTGACTACATCCGTGATCGTGGGATATCTATAACACTATAGGACTAGGCAAGAATCTCGCGTATACGTACAACATAAAGTGCTATAGTAGGGCTTACAGGCGAGGGTCCACCAGGCAGACAAAATGCTATGTGGAACTTTTTTAAATGCAGTAGATAATAAACTACTAAAGTTACATAACAGTGGTCATGCAAAGACTAAAATGTAAAAGCCTCTATTTTGAATCGCTGCTTTAGCGGACATAGTCTTGTCAACTTATCTCGTTGGATCAACACTGTTACATAACCATGCATATTACCTGGATTTCGGAAACCTCTCAAACGGGTGACGTTTAACAAACTGATACCAACTTGTCGCAACGTGATTTCTGCCTTGTACTGTCTGCATGTGTCTCGGTCGGGAAGGCTACAGTGATAGGCCTACGTCATATGCATCCTAATGTCCTGGATCTTCCGAAATATCGACTATCATGAACAATCAACAAGGAAATAATAAGATAACAACCATTTCCATTTCCCTGTAATTGCTGGTGAAGTCCGCCATCGGCAGTACTATCCAACAACTTTTTTTGCAACTAAGCATTAAGGGTAAAGCCACATTAAGACGGATTCGTCGTAGCGCCATTACGAAGTTAAATATTGCACAGTATAACTAGTATTATGCAGTTTGTATGAGTTTCTGAATGGACTTCTGTACTGATGAGTGAGTAGAAATAATGTTTTTTCTGCAGTGTGATATCACATATGTCAAATTATGACACCTATCAATCGGTGCTTCCCTGCGTATAGATACAGGTGTCATTTGGATGTATGATATCATCAAGGCAAATGACTGTTCTAGCTTAAATTAAAGCGATTCTTTGAGAAGAATTTTAATCTCTTTGTAATGTACGCAATTATTAAATAATCTGTTAATATGATTATTTCATGTAATTCTATGTCTCCTTGCTAATTCTCATCTCCATCCCCTTCACAATATCTGTCAACCTAATTACCTCCTTCTGCAGACATTCCACCTTCCAACACTCCACACACTGAAAGGTGAATCCCTCTTCTTTACTATCTGTCCATGACTTTCCACAGCCGGACAAGGCAAAATCCACCTAGCTGTGGCAGTCATCGCACACCAAGTGTTGCTTTGCCTTGACTTGCCGCTTGTAACGCACCATATCAGAATATTAAGAATATTAGCGAAGAACCAACATCCACTGTTTACCAACATCTCCTGAAAGTAACATCAACCTTCCTTACCTGATTCAGGCACACAAAAGTCTTCAAGTGACGAGTCGAACCTTGTCTGAGTTGAATTTCACCATTAACCCCCTCCTTATATAGCGCCCAGAGGTGAATGTCTTGCTACTATCGTTGGCACGAGTCAAATAAGCCAATCCTTACAGCAACATGCTAACTTGTTCACTTGAACAAACAATAATGCTAAAACTCTTTTTTCAAGTATGACTGGAAATAACGAATACGAGAACCCTACAGTTAGTTTGCTGTATTGAGTAAATGGTGCGGCTTATCTAGATGAAGTTTTTAAAACGAGTATGACAACAAGCTATATATAATGCTGCCATTTTCTTACACAATTGACAATGATTACAAAAAAATTGTGTTTATGCAAGCGACAATTAGTCTTTTCATCCAATGTCAGCATGACCTTATCAAATATTGCAATCTTTTCGAAAGCAGGTATGAGAACGCTGTTTCTTTATTCCGCGAGCAGTAACGGCGCAATACATTATGTATGTCTTGCCGCCATTCTGTCTGACGCGATTTAAATGTTTAATTGATCCTTTTCTGTTTACACTGATTTATTACTGATACGTTTCAACAACATGTTCAGGTAAGTGGTAAGTGGCATGTTTATTTATTTAGTGTTAGGCACATACTGCAGCTGCGACGTGGTTCATGATAATAAATAAAGCTACACACATTCATGTCCAATTAACAACAAACCAAGCTTTGCAGTTATCACCATTTTTCTTAAACAAGCATTCACTTCATTTACCATTTACTTTCTGTAGACAACTATTAAGGCCTGCAAAATATGTCTAGATAAAGCGAATGTATTGCCACAGTGGCGCCCTCTGAAGAGTCAACAACAAGTTGGTAGACCACAGGTCAAAGTTCAAGAGAAGCTAATGAGCATAGAAAGAGGCCAGTGGACCTCGACACCCAGGAGGAGATGCTGTCCGGTTGTCAAGTTAAAGTCTATATAATAGAATAATACGGAAACTTTTTTGCGACTAAGCCTTCGGAAACCAAGCCCTGAGTCACATCAAGACAACCGGTTTGGTTAGTTTCAAAAGCTATAAGCAGTACTAAATGGATGGATACGCTCAGGGAGTAAGATGAATAAGCAAGGTAACAAATATAACTTCAAATGACGGCGGATTTCCATAATATTATCAACAGATCTAACAATACGAAGGAGCCAATTTCAAAAAAGTAATGCAAATTACAAAATTATATCAAGCAAAGTATGAAACAATGCATTATGTTACATAATGACACAATGCAAAGTAAGCACGACAAAAGTGGCGTGGAGTGAAAGAAACATGGATAACAAGTCAGCACTCTTGTTGTTTTTAATGTTATATAAATATCCCGGGGCAATATCGTGAAAAAGGTGTATTATATAATAATAGTAAAAATGCTAATACTCGGCATGGCGCCTTTTCTCTCATTTACATGTACAGCCTTACGTCCTTTGTTGTTTTTTGTTTTACAACAGAGTTCTCTGTAGCGAAATCTACATAATTACGTTCCTGATGTATTTTTGTTACATGGAACTTTTAAATCAAATGTAGCATGTTGATTTTATATATATCTATGTAGGTGTTTTTCTTGACTGTCTGGCATAAGACACACATACATAAACAGGACCAGCGCAAGAGGTCACGGCGACACCTGTATGTCATGTCGAGAAGATCTCGTAAACCATACTTCGAAAACGAGAGACGGCTAACAACAATGAACAAAGCATGGACATTCGACAGCTGTAATAGCTTGATTCACGACGTAGGATGTATTGGCATTGACGGAAAAAATAATAGTTGTGTCTTGTGAAAAAAGCTGTGAAGTCTGGAATAAAGTGACCGTTTTATTCTTATAGTACCTTAGCATTAGCAACAAAGGAGCCCTGTTTTTTATGTCTGACGTCACCGGCAGGTTAGCCCAGTTTGTTAGAGGTTATATTATTTCTGTGAATAACCAGTCATTTCATATACTCGGTTTAGAGACTCATATATTATGTTATAATGCGATTCGCACAGTTTACAACGCCAGCTTCCTGCTCCCGTGACTAAAACATCCCGATGACGTCAAGCGCTTACTTTCCCCCTACCTTGACGGCCACCTGGAGTTCATATCCCAACTTCGGGGTACGGCTATTTTTATCCGCGCCTGTATCGGCGATTGCCACAGCGAGAGTCCAGTTCATTTACGACTTTGGTTCAAGTTGGTTCGTCCACCGATTCGCGTATTACCGCGGCCTAACCCGACTAGTTAGCGCTATGATAAACGTATCAGTTCTGTAAACATCAAGTCGGCATGGTTGTCAATGTGTATGTTTCGGCCACTTCTGGGAACGTTACGGTAAGTGCGCCTGGGTGCTCATAGGCGGTGGGGGAAGGGAGGGAGGTGCCATGGAGGTGCTGGGAACAGGCGGTGGGGAGAGGTTATCGTACGGGCCGGGACAAACGAGTTAATAGAGTTACGCTGCCGTGTGTTAGAACCAGGCATGGTGGTGGTGGTGAAGGTGGGCTCGTATTAAAACCAGACCCGTCGCCAGTGGTTTGGAAATGGTTATTAGATAGGCTTATGGCGTGTTTGTTTGTCTGTTTGTTTGTTTGTTGGTTGGTTTGTTTGTTTTGTTGTTGTTGTTGTTGTTGCTTGTGGTGGTGGTGGTGGTGGGTGTGGTGTGTATAAGTGCGTGCATGTGTGCGTGTACGTGCGCGAGTGTGTTTGAGTGTGTGTGCGTTCGTGCGTGCTTACGTCCGGGCGTGCGTGCGTCCGTGCGTGCGTCCTCGCGTGCGTCCGTGTGTATGTGTGCATACGGGTGTACGAGCGTGTCTGCTTCATGGTGTGAGTGCGTCATGGCGTGCTACACACAAACAGTCAGAGAAACAGACAGAGCGTCAGACAAAGACAGAAAAGCATTAACCGCATGTATATATATTCCTGGTTACAATTTCCTTCACAACGGCATAAATAGTAGCCTATAATGAAATATGTGTAGCTACAGTATCTCACTGGCTCCCGGTGTAAGACGCTAAAACATTACCCCGCTAAAAACATTACGGTAATGTTTTAGCGAACTTTCAAAACACTACCGTAAAGTTTTAAGCGTATCCTCAATTTCAAAATACTACCCTCAGTATAATTTTACCATCCAGTTACAACAGTCACCTTAGAGAATCATCCTATACACTAGGGGCAAGTTCGTAATCGTTGGCGCCAATTAGGCAACGGAAATAAATAGTTAGGTTGAAATGACATAAAGTTCAATTATATTTAATGTCATTATTATAATATGAATAATCAGTTAGTGTGATAATCAAACGACTGGAATATAGAATTATCTATTAGGATTAAGTTTATTATAATTAGTTACGGTTGGAAACAATAATGACGAGCTGCCTTATTATATGTAGTATAGTCGTTATAACCAATTGTGACCCGAGGATGTGACCCCGTGTTGTGACCCCGTGTTTTGACCATCAGTGTCCAATAACCTTGCTCCGCAAGCAGGAGGTTTTGCCAGGCTTAGACCTGTTATACCTAACTTTCCCATTGTAGAAACACCCCATTATAGCTACATTTTATCTCGTTACAACAACAAATGAGAGGAGTAATTATGCAGGCATTAAAACTAGTCCCGTTATAACTACTTTCTAGAGTCTATTGTTCGACCAAGTGAGAATCAGTTATATGAGATGGAAAAAGTACATAAAACACATATGCACCACAGTTGTATTATGAAATATTCATTAAAACGTAGATATAACGGTTATAAACAAGTAGCCATCACGGTAAATAGCAATAACTGAGGGTAGCTATAACGGGAAGAAGCTCTAAAGGAAAGTGTTTATAACAAGAAGTAGCTATAATGGGATGTAGCTGAAACGAGTAGTAGCTATAACGGGTAGTAGCTATAGGGGGTAGTAGCTGCAACGTGTAGTAGCTATAACGGGTAGTAGCTGTAACACGTATTAGCTATAAGGAGTAATAGCAGTTACGGGCAGTAACCGTAACGGGTAGCTATTATCGGAAGGCATCGGATATAGCAGTAGGACAGAAGAAAGCTGCTGGAGGCGTTGATTAATAATAATATAATAGTAATATATTATTATTATTACTAATGATCAATTTGATTTGTATAACGCCATGTCTCCAGGTATTACATCATCTTCAAAGGCGCTAAAATGCGATATTTTAAAAACATAATCGTTACAATGCAATAATTATTTTACGTATAACATGTATAATATAATAAGAAACTAATACAAAATTTAAATATACATTTGTTATTGAATAACTTATAGAACATAACGTGTCGGCTGAATATTGAGTAAACTTAATATTTTATAATTAATCTTCAAAGGCTTTCTTTAAAATGTGTGTCTTAGGCTGAGATTTGAATAGTTCGAGAAAGTCCGCGACACGGATATACAAAGGCAGACAGTTGCAACAAAGGCGCGGTACCGTCACGGGGAATTCTCGTCAACCGTATCTTTCCATGTTGATGTGGTGCTGAGTTTTATATTGCACCAACTCTTGTACGGGTGAGAAAGACAGCAGACCCTGAAGACATCTTATTACGGAGAACACATTTGACAGGGCAAGCAGTTCTAGTTTCCTTGTGTTTGGTGTAATCTTCCTATTTTACTTTGTTACCTTCCTCAACATTGTTACTTACGTAGGGATGGGTTAGTTTGGCAGGCACAGTCGGGACTGGCGGGGTGACGCAAGGCACATGTTGACCATGTATACAACACCTGCTCTGGGATGGGAACACTTCGTGTGCTTCCTAAGAAGCACATTCGTATCCGCGCACGCGTGCACAGACGCACGTACGTATGAACGCACTTGCACGCACTTGCACGCACGCACAGGCACGCACATGCACGCACGCACGAACACACACACACACCAGTTCGTTGGCCTATGGTTGGTTTTCTTTTAAGGCTTAAACTTAAATAATGACGAGGTAACTGCTAAAGTAGAACATACCTTACGTCCTCTTTGGAGCAGGACAATGTGCACATTGAGCAAAGGAGTCTCCTGTGCATATCTGTAGGCCATAAACAAGCAGTTATCTTGTTCATGATTATTATCGTTTTTTCAGAGGCTACCTTGTTTACGGTGTGTTATTTTGTTACCATGTTGTACGAAGCGAGTGTTTTGTGAGAGTCAACCTGTGGACATGTACTGCACGTTATGGTTTTGATTTGTACAAAACGGAAGTAGGCTAATGCATAACAAGAATATTTTATAATAAAATATTAATGTCCGAGTAGGAATTTAAGAAGACTAATGGAAAATTACAATTCGACCGGTAGCAGCGGTATAGATAAGAACTCTGTCTATTTGTTTTACGCCACTTTACTGAACTTTGTAAACATGACAAACAATAAAGAAACATGTTCAAACTGGTACGTCGTTGTGTTCGCCATTTGCAATACAGTCTGTGCGCAAGTGCGAGTCATAGTCACATAGGGAGCATTTAGTATCTCATTGTTCATATTGTTCTATCTCCCCCCAAGTCTTCGTCACTTATTTTAGACTGTAAATAATAGTCTATAGTGAGGGAGACTGTCTCTTAGGTTTCATAGTCTGCCAGCCATTTCGGTGGTTTGATGTTACGGCCATATCGTGAGACGCGTGTTGGCGTGGTAGGGGTAGGAATGTTCTCGAGTGTTGGAGCGACATCTGTTGACGCCGTTGGAGCCACTGCCGGTGATACAGTTTTCTTGGGGCTCTCCACATTGTCCTTCCATCTTTCAGGAGTTGCGATGGTGTGTTGTGTGATGTGTGTGGGTTCCTTCTGTCGTCGAGGTTGAGGTTGTGAAGTGCGATGTGATGCATGATGCTGAAGGTCCTCATCAATGGTAAGACGTGGTGTAGCAATGCGTACTGGCGCGTATTTCCTCAGGAATTTCCTGTTCCGGATTGTTACTCTCCCAGATCCGTCGACTCGGATTACATATTGGTCGAATTGACGTACTTCGATGACCTGGCCCGTTTTGTCCCACTTCGTGGGGTGAGGGCCAGTTTGATTTTGTATTCTCACGAAGTCGCCGATGACGAGGGGTGGTAGTCGTTTCGTATGTTCTGACCAGTGTTCAGCGGCTTTCATGTGTCTGTTTCTCAGGGCCTCTTCTCGAGCAACGAGTGTCTCTCGCCAGGTCTCGTGTGGTTTGTACCTACCGGGTAGTATAGGTATGAAGTCCTTGATCGGTCGTCCGAATACACACATCGCTGGGGATAGCTTTGTATCTGGGTCAGGTGTGTTCCGATATTGAAGAATCGCGCGTTGGACCCCATCTGTATCGAGTTCACCATTGGTACCAGTGTTGTTGGTAATGAGGCGTTTGACGGTCTTCACACCGATTTCAGCTCTGCAATTGCTATGCGGGAATGCAACTGATGAAAGTCGGTGGTGTACGCCCCAGGTGTTGAGGAAGAGGCGGGTCGTTGTTGAAGTAAATTCCGGGCCGCCGTCTGATGCTAGTTCATCTGGGATTCCGTAGGTCACGAAAGAGCGGCGTAGGCTGTCAATTAGACCATCTGCACCGCCTGTGGTCCTTTCAATAATAGGCCAGTTTGAGTACCTGTCAACTATGACCAGGTAGCTGATGCCTTTATAGGTGAAAAAGTCTGAGCAGACGCATTGAAACGGGTAAACCGGCAACACTGGGGGTGTTGGTGGAGCGCTGGGCTGCGATGGCGCCATTCTGTTACAGTCGCTACAGTTTGTGCGGATGGCAGCCATGGCTGGGGTTATCCCGGGCCAGAACACGGATGATTCGGCCCTCGCCGTCATGGAAGATATTCCTTGGTGTGCGGAGTGGAGTGCCGATAGGACGTCCTCTCGGAGGCTCGGCGGTATAACAATCCGGTCCTTGTAGATGACTACACCGTCTATTGTGTGAAGGTGCTCACGAAATTGGTGGTAGGCACGGAGTGGTACAGGTAGTTCGTGGCGGAACTTCGGCATGCCGTTTTCGATGATGGACATGAGTAGGTGCATGTTCTCATCACTAGCCGTTTCTTGTCTTGTACGGTCCCATGTGATGGATTGAAGAGACTCGAGTGCGTAGGTCGCCGCATTCCTGACTGCATCATCTATGTTCTCGTGATCTATGGTGTCCTCGTTCGTGCGGATGCCTTCTAGGAATGCATGTTGGATCATCATGGTTGAAGGCAGGTTCGATGGATCATCATCATCGGGTGTGATGTCATCTTGGAGGTGTAGTTTGTCTGGATGAGGGGTACCCGATGGGTGCCGAGACATGGCATCTGTTTTTTTTTACTCCAGGGATGTGTACGATGCGAAACCTGTATCTGACTGTTTTCTCTTTGAGGTTTCTCAGGCGTGCATTTGGTATTTCATCCAGTGACCGATCACCGAGTATGTTAAGGAGTGGTTTGTGATCCACTGCCACGATGAGTTTTGCACATCCGAGGACAAAGAATCTTGCCTTATCGAGAGCGTCGGCCACAGACAGAGCTTCGCCTTCGATGGGGGCATATCTAGGTTCGGCCGGGTGGGTGAAGCGGCTTCCGACAAGAGTGATTCTCCATCCATCCGGGCAGCAGAATGGCATGCTCTTAGTGCAAGTGCAATGTTTTTGTAACAACCAGAAACCGATCCCATCCTTGGACCAATCTGTGGCAAGGCATGTCGGCTTATCCTTGTCAAAGATTGTGACACCTTTCTCTATCTCATTAGTGATAATGTCTTTGGATTCCTTGAAGAGTTTGTCTAGTTGGTCGTCCCACACAAAAGGGTTATCGGGTTTCAGCAGGTGTCGGAAGGGCTGCATCCGGTCTGCCATGCTGAATGTATACGCCACTTGGTTGACGAGCCCGAACCAGGATCGAACGTTTGTAATGTTTCTGGGGGTGAGGAAGTCGCGAATGGCTTGTAGGTATTTTCCGCAAGGGCGCACACTGTCCAGGGTGACCACAAACCCTGCGAATTCTACTTCTGGTTTACAGAACGTGAACTTGTCTGGGTTCAATGTTATGCCATTTTTGCCACAAACATCTAGCCAGTGGATGGCCTGGAAGAAGCTTTCCTCCATTGTGTCTGCCCACAGAAGTGTGTCGTCTATGCATTTTGTCTTCTGGGGGATGTCGGCTACGATTTCATCATATCGTCTTGAATATCCGTCACCAGAGGCGATGTACCCCTGTGGAGTTACACAGTATCTATATCGGCCCCATGGCGTTATGAATGTCGTCAGGTGGCGATCGTCCGGGTGAAGTGGCACGCTGTGGTAACCATTCCAGGCATCGAATACCGTTTTGAGTTTGCCCTGTGGGACGGAGCGGGCTTGGTGGAATGGTGATTGAGTGTGGTGTGTCTCACGTGTCGCGTGGGTGTTCAGTGGTTGGAAGTCCACCGTGCGGCGTGGCTTGCCCGTCTTCTTTGCACAAACTACCATTCTGTGACACCAAGTGACCGGTGTGCCGACTGGGACTGGCTCGATTACCCCTAACCTCACATCCTGGTCTAGTCCCGCTTTGACGTCCTTCTGCCAGTGGAGTGGTACGGGGATGGGGTTGTGCGAGGCCACTGGTTCAGCATCTGGGTCCACCATGAGCGTCATTGGGGAGCATTTCATCATGGGGAGGGGCTGATGGTCACATGTATTGAACGTACTCGCCTTATAGTGGTCGATCAAGTACGTCTGTAGTTTCTCTCGGTTAGATTCGGTCGCGGGGAAGGGTAGTTTCGTTGGTGGAGGTGGTGGTAGTTGTCGCTTTGGACAGTCACAGGTAGTAGAGATGCCAATAGTATGGGCATGGTGAGTCTCTCCGATTGTTGGGAACGTTTTAGAGAGCATGCCAAGGGCCACGCATGCTTCACGGCTGAGGAACATCTTGTCAGAGCTGTCAGTTACGTATACGACCTGTCGTGTCTCTAGTCTGTTTTGATCCTTGTCTCTGCCAGATAACCGAAGTATGGCTGCTCCGAGGATTCTGATGTCCTTGTTATTCGCGGCGTGCATCTTCATAGAGACGGGGATGAGATTTTCACGTGCTAGGCCGAGGCGGTTGATTGCCCCGATTCCAATGAGGCAATTTTGGCAGCCTGTGTCGGCCATGGCGGATAAGGATAGGGGTCGAGTACGGATTTTCAGTTCAAAACCCAGATCCTTGTAGTCCTCCTCAACCACACAAATGTCTAGTTTGATGAATGGTTGAGGTTGTGAGGCTTGTTGCGCCCACCTGTCACAGATGTTGTTATAGAGGTGATGGTCAAGGATTATGGAACGCCTCCCGCGCTCATGACCAATCTCTGTAGCAGCACATAATGCATCGAATACCGCGCCTTCACATTCACCCGAATCAGTCCTTTGGGGCTTAGCCTTCGATCTCTCCTTATTGCGACATACTTTTTCCAGGTGATGTTGCAACTTGCAGTACTGGCATGTATGATTGTAGGCGGGGCACTCGGTTTTTCTGATGCGGAACGGAGCACTTCTACCATGGCCCTTTTCACCACAGTAGCCGCATAGGCCTAAGTCAGTCATCCTATTTCGGACATCCTGTTGTTTTCCTCGACGGTATGTGCTACTCACCGATCCTGCACCTTGCGAGTTCAGCAGTCTGGATGCTGAGCGCTTGCCAGATTCTTTGGCCTCCACGAATTTTAGCACTTCTTCGAGAGTCATATCCTGATTCTGATCCCCGAGTACATCGAGTTGTATTTCTTGATCAGCTATGCCTCGGGAGAGTACATCTCGAAGTATGGCATCCGTATAGTTGATGTCGGCTGCGCATGAGGGACACTGTGTGACATAATTGCATATGCCCGCTTGGCCTTTTATCCTGGCTCCAAATGATCGGATAGCCTCGTCACGATCTTGTCGCATGTTGTGCAGCGCTGCACGGGCAACCATGGTATTCTCCCTGCGCACCGCCAGCATCTTTATGGCCGTCAAAACATCTTGCTCTGACTTACTGGATAGGCTGCCCCCAGCCGCACGTATGAGGTCTTTTCGGAGCTCGTCACTACAGCATTCCAGCAGTTGGACCACTGCATCTCCATCCGTGAGCTTGGTGCCCCTGCGATACTCGTCCCATCGGGTCTCGAAATATGCCCACTCCTCGCTAGATCCGGTCGATGATATAGTTGGTCGTTTTAGTTTCTCTGCTCGAGTAGCCTGGGTAGTGGCGGCGTGAGTAGAAGTTGCATGCGAACTGGCGTGAAGGTTGAGAAGGGCAGCGTTGATGGCGCCATCCTCAGCTTCTGCTGTCTCGAATTCACAACCCACGATAGGACACTTCATCTTAATTTTGAAAGATTGTATTGTCCAATTGGCGGTGTGGTAGGTCTATCGTCGATTGGCGTTTCCGGCTCAAATAGTCCTAGTGCACGCACACGCTTCCAATGTCAGTGGTGTACAATTAACGTAACGATGTTTCTTTATAGATAAGAACTCTGTCTATTTGTTTTACGCCACTTTACTGAACTTTGTAAACATGACAAACAATAAAGAAACATGTTCAAACTGGTACGTCGTTGTGTTCGCCATTTGCAATACAGTCTGTGCGCAAGTGCGAGTCATAGTCACATAGGGAGCATTTAGTATCTCATTGTTCATATTGTTCTACGGTAGGCCTACCTATTTTTTATCTTTAGCTAACCAGTCGGGTGAACCAATATTTAACAGGCGTGAAAAATTAATGTGTTTTTAAACCGTGGACATCTGTGAGTTTCCATAATCACTGCTTTGTGTAATTGCGGTCTCAGTCACGCAGAACAACACATAATAACAATGAACGTTCTGTCAAAGGTTAACCGTATGTATTAAAATAGGCTAAATAAAAGTACACAAACTGATCTTTGTGGCCGTTCAACATGTTTAAATATATCAGTAGACTTTACTGTGGAATGTCACAACCTGTTTCACGATAAAGCGATCAGACTGTTTAACTTATGTCCGTGCTCTAGACCGAACCAATCAGATGAGTTTTTATTTACATTTCCGGTGTTCTCGAGATTTACTGCAGCTTTGAACTGTAACTACAGACAGCCAATGGCTGATTAGTTCATTACTCAGGCCGAAGTGTTGGGTCTACCAGCATATGCCAGCGTATGCCCCAAGGTGTGACTGGCTGGTCAAACCACGCGTACTTTTCGTAACAATTCGCATTTTGCTGAATTTAGGCTGACTCACTAGTAACCCGCTCCATCGAGCAAGCGAACACAAACATGTGTGTGTGCATGAACGCGCACTCCGCACCCACTCGTCAAATATGGCCCCATCGAGGTCTGCAGCTGCACTCATATGTGATAGCATTTAAGGAGACCCGTATATATTACAGGATCATTCGAGAAGGCCGAGTTTGTTCTCCGAGTAGTTCATGGTCTATCCAGATGTCAGAGGTGACAAACAGGATACGATTATAACTTGTAATTGCTCAAACAGAAAATGCAGTAAGTCGCATATCTAAAACCGTCATCTGATTTAACAGTTATTGTAAATGTGTAGGCAATTAGGCCTACTCGCTCTCAGATTCGCACAGGTGACACAGATAGGTGTCGTCACCTGTAGTGCCCTCAATGTGTGCCCATTTGAGGTACAATTGGCATTGAATCCATTGTTCATGCGACCTGCTTTTCACCGACATCCACTTCTTATATCCACCCGACTCTTCCCCACCGCAGCGCGCCACAGAACGCGCACAAATGTGATAATACAGTGACAGGGTCACAAACTTTGATGAAAATGACAATGCTAAGTTATAGTCTTACATTTAAAGATTTGTTCTTACATGTAACGATTATGTCAGTTGTGTGCGTGTGTGTGCGTGTGCGTGTGCGTGCGTACGTGTGTGCGTGTGTAATAAAATATGATGTAGCTGCTGCTTATCATGCTTTGTGTTTCACCATCGGAAACACGAGTTGTTAGTAATGTTCTATCCAGAAGCCTTACATCCCTACTAACTTATCAACGTAGCAACATCAAATCTTCAATTTGCAAGGTTTTTTTTCTACGTCGTATAACCAATCATCGGCGCCAATTTGGTGATTTCCCCAAATATACTTACGACATTCGATGTCAATCAGCCAATGGACATCAGCTTCTCGAATGGTTCTTGACACTATGCAGATCATCGGAAAGGAATTAAAATTGTCGCAGAACTGTCAAGAGTCTTCCTTTGTCTGGTATTTTTCTTGCGATGCTTCGTATTTGTCCCACAAATGTATCGTGTAAATTGAATTAATACAAATGGCACTAGCACGGCCTTGGTAGGTTGTTGAAACTTCATGAATGACATTTGACATATAATTAACAACACTTCAGCTATTTTCCCATCTTTCATATTTCGCTAACAGTGCGGTGATTCCGTTCTATGTGGCTATTTAGAGCTGTGGCTTTTCTACAAATTTTGTCACAACACAGGAATTTAAATGTATAACCAACAAGTCGGCTCCAATCTCTTCAATCAAGTTCTTTATTTGTGATATTTGTTTACTTTTTCTTCATAGAACATTAGTATGTGTTGATATGAACATTAGTCACCAATCCATCCGTCCTTTAAAAACTACTACTTTGCGTGTCTCAGTGAAACTCCCTTCAAATTCTTGGAAACTACCACAACGTTTCCGTAGAAACGATGACATCAGTTTCACGCCAGCGAAGTGTAAATTCGCTAGCTGTGAACGCATATCATATAGTCTGGTTATTCTGATACCAGTATTCTGTTTTATGAAGATTACATAGTTGCATCGCGATGTTAAATAACCAATGCTGGTGTAGTATTCTTGTTTTGCGACCGGCTCTATGACACAGCCGTGTCTCTGATATAGCCAGACATTTGAAAAATTGAGACATTCAGATTTTTCATTTTAATAACATACTAGTTAACTCACCGGAATGTATAGATTTAAATGCTTCGATCTCACTGCACTGCTCTTCCTGATTGTCTGTCATTTACACGTATTGCACGTTACCTACTAAAGTTACTACTTTTTAAATAAACTACTGGCGTAATTATTTATTATAGATGCAAATGATTAGTTTTTGTTAACTCTTTTAGTTGCAGACGTCCACACTAGTGTCTTTTATTTCCCTTTAAAATCGTGCTGATGCACCTTAGCTCCCTGGCCTATATATCTGTTGACAACGAAGTAACTGAGATATAATGTTGCATGTCGATTTTGAGACTGACTATCCCTTTTGTCTTGATGCGTCTGTGAGCGTGATTTCGAAGGACTTAGGCGCATAAGAAGTTACCTTATTATTATTAATATATTAAATTTTAATTTTTCACCTAAGCTTTCATAATCGAAGATGTCCTCAAAAATGTATAATGTTGTAGAGTGACCAACCTTAGCCGGCATATATTGTTCGCTAGATTACTTTCAAGTAGTTACAAATAAATGCACCAGTCGTCTTGTTATCTTTCAACAACAAAATAATGCGCCAATGTAATGGGAAACATTCAGTTATATAGTAGTAGAATGTTGGTATTGAAACAGGCGTAGCTTTTTAAAGGAATTGATGGAACAAATCCATGTATAATATTACTGTACTTTGATATATGATTTCTCCAGACATCCCTTGATGTATAAGTGTTAATGTCCAGGCTTTATATCTGCAAAAGAACACAATACACAGGATCAGTCTTTTCACAAGGTCTGTGCCGTTGTCCTTGTGGGATTCCCTGTCAGCGTCTGTCCTGAAGCTCCTACATTGGCGTTTGTATTTGGTGTTAGCAGTCTAAGCCAATTCAAAAACGATCATCAGTGTGATTGGTCCTATGTTATGTTGTGTTAAGACATGAGAAATGCGAATATTCTAAGTAACAATGTGTTATTCACAAATGTTTTATTGAACTCGATATATACAAATCACAGATTCACAAATAAAAATCAGTTCATAATATTTTATATTGCCGATGGACAAGAATACATACGACATACTAAATATATATATTAATTTAAATATTGTATTTCAGGAGGGTGTACCTAGAAAAATGTGTAACATACCATGTTTAATGCCACATTCGCACCAACAGTAGGCCCACCAGTGGAGTAACCTACTTGTCAGATCGCTGTGTGACTAGTTTAGATCTGAAAAAATACTACACTTTGTCTACGTTCAACTGCACACCATGATAGGGAGGAGGGAGGAGGGAGGAGGGAGGAGGGAGGAGGGAGGAAAGGGAGGAGGGAGGAGGCAGGAGGGAGGAGGCAGGAGGCAGGAGGCAGGAGGCAGGAGGAGGAGGAGGGAGCAGGGAGGAGGGGAGGGAGAGGAGGAGGGAGGAGGGAGGAGGAGGAGGGAGGAGGGAGGCGGGAGGCGGGAGGAGGGAGGAGGGAGGAGGGAGGAGGGAGGAGGGAGGAGGGAGGCGGGAGGCGGGAGGCGGGAGGCGGGAGGCGGGAGGAGGGAGGAGGGAGGAGGGAGGAGGGATGGGAGGAGGCATCACTACCGGTATTTGTGTTGACGTCACTATTGATCAGTGTTTTGACGACATTACCGTTTATTTTATTGATAGAAGTCGTCTCGGATAATTTGGATATAATTCAGATCCACAAATGGCGTATGCACGTGTCTTTTGTTTAGTATTGTATTGTATTGTATTTATCCAGATTCCAACAGGTCCAGTGGATCCCTTAACAGGACTGATAACTGAAACAATACGTATACATAATAAAACAATAATAGAATAATAAAACAATAACAACAATATGGACATAAAAGCCACACAATATCAACATCAAATATACCAGGCAAACATCTGTTATACATAGAAATGTTTTTGAATTGAGGATCTAAATGGTTCAACTCCTGAATATATATCATAAGTTGGATCACTTAAATACAATGTGTTGAAAACAGTCATACATCTATTCAAAACACAGTGTTTTCTAATGTTGATTCTGATATTGGAAACTCTAAAAGGGATGTAGTTTCGTAGAGATCGTGAATGACAGTGAAATTGGATAGTCCCTACCAGATACGACGAGTCTAGTTGGGAGTGCACACACTTGTGTAAAAACATATGATCTGCAACTTGCCTACGATGTTGAAGGGAAGGTAGTCTAAAACGATGGCAAAGTTTAGGATAACTGTCAGAGGAGTACTGTATTTTGGATTTGTAACATAGATATTTAATTAATTTCTTTTGAATTCGTTCGATTTTGTCAATAAACGTACGTTGCCAGGAATTCCAGATAACACTGCAATGCTCCAACTGCCTTCTAACTAGATATATATACAAAGATCGCAAAGCCTGTACATCGGCAAACGCGCTTAATAAAACCACTCATCCTAAAAGCTTTACAAACACAACGATTAATATGATCTTTAAAAGTAAACTGTCGGTCAATGTGATACCGAGATCTTTGACAGCGTTGACCTTGGGCAGAGACTGGCTTAAAATCGTGTAGCCATAGGATATACGTTTCTTTTTGTTAGTGAATGACATTATGCAGCATTTCTCAACGTTAAGTTTAAGGTGCCATGTCTCACACCAAAGACATACACTGTCCAGATCCTTCTGCACCAACTGACAATCCTTCACCGAGTAATTTCTTTAAACAATTTGGAATCATCAGCATACAATGACATTTCACATGAATCAACATGATTAATGAGATCGTTAACATACAAGATAAACAGAAGTAGTCCAATTTGTGAACCTTGTTGTACACCAGACAACACCGGTTTCCAGTCAGATATTTTGCCTTCGAGGACCACGCGTTGTTGTCGGTTGACAAGGTAAGACTGCAACCACTCTATGCATTGCCCGGAATAGCCATATGATCTAAGCTTGTTAATTAACAATGGGTGGCATACTGAATCAAAGGCTTTACTGAAATCCAAATAAATAGAATCAACCTGTTTCTTGTTGTCAATAGATTCAGAAATGGCGTTCAAGTAACAAGCTAGATTAGATACTGTACTTCTACACCTCACAAATCCGTGTTGGCTGCCCGAAATTGTGTTACGCACATGCTCATACAATGAGTCGTACACGACTTTCTCACAAACTTTGCTAAAGAGCGGTAAGAGTGAGATAGGTCTGTAGTTGCACACATTTCGTTTACCTCCCTTCTTGTATACAGGAACAACATTTGCTCTTTTAAAACAAGTTGGAAAAGTTCCACAGTTTAAGGACATATTAAAAGCATAGTTATTGGACCTGTTAATACGGCGGCACATTCCCTAAGGATTACACCTGATATATTGTCAGGACCGCATGCTTTGTTTACATGGGTGGTTCTTAGTACTACGATGACATCATCATAAGACACATTGATATTAGTCATTGAGTCGGGTTGACAGGAGGGAATACGTGGATAAAAAAGGTTATCTACTAATGTAAAGACTGATTCGAAGTGGTCAGAAAATAGTTCTGCTATGTCAGCTGGACTGTCTGCCTCAGTGCCTTTATATACCATTGAGTTATGAAGTTTTACATTAGCTTGTTTGATTTTGGCAAAACTGAATAGACGTTTGGTGTTTTGTTTGACGGTCTTTTCAATTTCCGATATGTATTCACAATACCTTTCTCTCTTAAGTTTCTTAAAAGTGGTTCGTAGTTCAGAAAATACTTGGTAATCAGATAACGAATGTGTGCGTTTCCATGCTTTGTGTGCTGTGCGGTGTCTTTCTCGTTCAAGGTTGCGATAATATCGTTATCATACCATATTGGGTATTTACGTCCACGAATGCAGATACGAGGAACGCATTCGTTTATGGCAGCATACAATTGTAAAACAGGATCTTGGTATTTCTCTCTGTATGTATCTAACGTATAACTACGTCAGTTCTACATGTAGGTATGGTGTACTAACATTTTGTAGGTGTGGTGTTCTAGCGGGTCAGTTGGGGTAGTTACTGTTTTTTTTTATTTCACCCGGTTGGCCCAGGTGGGGTAGGAATATACGCGGGTTAATTTTTGTCCATGTCTGCCCATATCATTGTAAGAATAACAACACCACCTACTTATTTGTAGGAGGAAGGTGGGAGGAGGGGAGGGAGGAGGGAGGAGGGAGGAAGGAGGGAGGAGGGAGGAGGGAGGAGGGAGGAGGGAGGAGGGAGGAGGGAGGAGGGAGGAGGGAGGAGGGAGGAGGGAGGTGGGAGGAGGGAGGAGGGAGGACACAGACTCACAGACACACAGACACACAGACACACTGACACACAGACACACACAGACACACAGACACACAGACACACATACACACAGACACACAGACACACAGACACACAGACACACAGACACACAGACACACAGACACACAGACACACAGACACACAGACACACAGACACACAGACACACAGACACATTGACACACAGACTCAGACACACGCACACTGGAGACTACGCTGGTAAATGTGCACATTGTCCTGCTTCAATGAGGACGTAAGGTATGTTCTACTTGAGCAGTTACCTCATCATTATTTATATGTTGTTATATTTAAGTGTAAGCCTTAAAAGAAAACCAGCCATAGGCCAACGAACTGGTTTAACACGATTTTACAAGATTGCCACCCAGAGTCTTATCGAGAGTCCGACCCTTTTATCTATGTGTGTCCCGCCCTTCTGAGGTATGTGTCCATTTTATTTTTAAACATATTCAAGCTACTAGCACCCACACAATCAGCAGATCATCTGTTCCATTCATATACAGTCCTTTGTGAAAATAAGAATTTTGTTATATCTAATCTATACTGCTCCTTTGCTAATGTAACTTCATGTCCTCTAGTCCTTCTATCTTTCTTAACTGAGAACAAAATATTTCTATCAATATTTTCATAACCATTCGTTATTTTAAACAATTCTATCTGATCTCCTCTCAATCTCCTGGTCTCTAGTGTTGTTAAGCCGCATTTTTAGGCGTATTTCGTAGCATATATATGTCCTTCCTGTGATATGGCCTCCACGCTTGAATACAATATTCTAAATGAGGCCTAACTATTGTTTTATACAGCGGTATTATTAACTCTTTTTCCTTATACGTTACGTTTCGCCAAATTAATCCAAGGATTTGATTTCCCTTTGAAGCTGCAATTCCGCACTGCTCTGAAACCTTCATATCAGGACTAATGGTTAACCCTAAGTCCTTTTCTTTTATAGTAGTACTTAGTACAGTACCCCCCATTGTATATTCTACCTCTTCGTTCCCATGTCCGGCGTGGAGGCATTTATATTTCCCAAAATTTAACAGCATTTGCCACTTTTCAGACAATTTGATCAACATGTCAAGATCATCTTGTAAATGTTGTCTATCTCCATCACTTTTAAACCTTCTAAACACTTTTGTATCATCCGCAAATTTCAACACCTTGCTTGATATTTCATCATCCAAATCGTTGATACATATATTAAGAATAATATATGTCCTAGTACTGATCCCTGTGGTACCCCACTTAATACTTAATACTTCTAGTTTGAAGCCTCCCCATCAACTTCTACACGTTGTCTTCTGTCAATCAGCCATTTTTCTATCCAGTTTATTATACCATTTCCTATGCCATGGGCCTTTAGTTTAAGCAGTAATCCTTGATGTGGTACTTTGTCGAAAGCTTTTTGAAAATCTAAGTAGACGATATCTACTGGTGATCCCTCATCTACCCACTTAATGATGTCTTCCAAAAACATAACATATTTGTTAAGCATGACCTCGCTTTAAAAATCCCATGTTGAGATGGGTTTATCAAGTTATGTTTAACAAGAAAATCCACCAAGTGAGCTTTAATTAGTCTTTCTAATAATTTGCAAATCACTGATGTTAAACTCACAGGTCTATTTTTCTCTAACTTTTTCTCGAACCTTTTTTAAATAACGGTATAATGTTTGCTTCTTTCCATTCTAAGGAACAACTCCCTCTTCTAATGACAAATTGAAAACTGTTGCAAGCGGTACGCTAATTTGTTCTACAATTTCCAATAGTAGTTTGGGCGGAATCTCATCCACTCCAGGTGATTTATTATCCTTCATAGCCCTTATTTTCTTAGCTACCATTTCCGGGGTTACAATTAATTGTCCTAAATATTCTTAATCTGCCCCATTGAACTTAGCCTCTGGTACTGGCAGTGAACTAATATCTTCCCTGGTAAACATTGAACTAAAGTACTCATTCAGGTCTTCTGCCATTATGAATCCCTCTGATATTATATTTCCAGCACTATCTTCTAGAGGACCGACCTTATCGTGAACTTTCTCTTTGCTTCGAACATACGCATAAACAACTCTTGCTGTCATGTTTTATATTACTAGCTAATTGTTGTTCATAGCTTCTCTTTGAATTTCTATTTTCAGCTGTAGCTTGGTTAAGTGCTTCTTTATAACTGTTGTAGTCTTCATAATTTCTAGTACATCTATATCACTTCCACATCATTTGTTTATACTTAATTTTTCTAATGGCTTCTTTCGATTAGTGTTTCTTTTTGGACCGTTTCCCTTGTTTTTTGAAGGGTACAAATTTATCAACTATGCACTTAATTTCACTCTTTAATATATTCCAGCATTCTGTTGCTGTCTTATTTTTAGTGTGTTATTTCAGTCTATCTTTGCTAAATATTTCCTCATGTCCTTATAACTTCCTTTTTGGAAATTTCTCCTATACTGCTTTTTACTATTCCTTTCTGTTTTTACTTTAATGGTAAAATGTATCTGGTTGTGATCATTACTCCACAGGGGCTCATATATCTTGGCACTGTCAATTAATTAATTCTGTGATGAGAAAACTATGTCTAACACATTATCACCCCTGGTTGGTTCTAGCACCACATGTTGAGAAAGGAAAGTATCTTAAACTAAATCTAAAAACTTGTGGTCCTCACTCCCCATACTCTGTAGAGATTTCAATTGTATATGCCAGTAGTTAATATCCCCCATAATAATACAGTCCCGTTTGCTTACTTCCCTTATAGCGTTTTGTATTTTTTTATTCTCTTCTATGCTTATGTTTGGACTTCGATAATCTAACCCAACTGTTAACGTTGAGTTTCCTGTAACTATGTTACACCAAACAGCTTATTCGCAGTCTGCTTCTGTTTCTAATTTGATTTCATCAGCCTGGATAGATTCTTTAATATATGAAATAACTCCACCTCCCCTTCTTCCTATTCTACCTTTCCTAAACATTACATATCCTGTCAGTCCCAATTCAGCATCTGATATATCGGTGGTGGTCCATGATTCATTATACCTGTTATGTGAGGGTCAATATCTTCTACCATACTGTTTAGTTCATTTATTTTGTTTACTATACCCCGTGCGTTTAAACAAACATATTTATATTCAACTTCAGAAGAGTTTTCCAGACTGTTCTTTGCTGATTTATTTGTGCTGTCTTTATCTATGCCTCCAGTTTCAGGCGTTTCTGTGAGTCCCCCTGCGAATCTAGTTTAAATAGATGCAACCTGTCCCACTGTCAACAGATCGCAGCAGGTTCTCTAAGAAAACTGCTGCCCCCTTTCCACTAAGATGGAGGCCATCTCTTTTATCGACTTCTCTTCTATCACATTTGCTCTCACTTCCTTTCGTCCCTTCATCTTTCCTCCAATCTCATTTTCTTCTCTCCTCTCCCGTCCCATCTTCCCTCCCTCCTTCACTACGATCACTTTCTCTCCTGTCACCTTCACGCTTGTCACGTTTTCTGTCGTCGATTTTCCAATTTCTTCCTCTCCAATCACCTTCCCTCCTCTCATTCTCCTTTCCTCAGTTGTCATGCTACTGCTATTCTCCTTCAGTCTTGCAGTATTCTCACCTCTCTCCCTGTCGTATCTCTCCATTCGACTTGTCTCCTTTCTAATTCCCATCTCAAATCCTTTCACAATATCTGTCAACCTAACTATCTCCTTCTGCAGACACTCCACCTTCCAACACCCGATGCACTGAAAGGTGAGTCATTCCTCCATGGTTTCTGCCCATGACTTCCCACAGCCGGACAATGCAAAATCTACCAAGCTTTGGCAATGATAGTCAACAAAGTGTCGCTTTGCCTTGACTTGACGCTTGCAAGGCGCCATATCCATACCAGAATTGATTTAATATCTTAACTAACTTAGTCTTTATAAAGACTGTTTCCTGTCTTGCATATTTTATGTTACAAATTTCAATTACACAGCCGACTATCTATTCTATCACGAACGCTAAAATTACCGGTAGTGACCTAATTTAAATACAATCAATTACGTTACGTTAGGCTGCTTTATTTATTTATTTAGGTCACGCCGCCCGACTATCGCCCTTACTTAATTTTAACAATAATGCTACCTAATCAAAATATCTAGCAAGTACTGGCTTACATAGATTTTATCTTATGTAAGTTGTTTGATGATTGTTAATTTATCTCCTATATATTCTACCACATAATCAGGTTTGTTAAATCTTGTTTACAACTTATCGATGGCTAAGTTACCCTCTTATCTCTCACTATACTAAGGTGCTCTATAATACTTTAACTAACTAACTTTAAGCACAACTGCTACTCAATATATGTTTACTGCAACTTTATGAATTATATTAAGGCAAGAATAATACTTATCAATTATTAATTCCACTTGTTTATCAAGTTTTCTGCACCACCAATTTCTACGATCTATCTCCGCCAAATATAGCCTCGAAGGTGTGTGTGTGTGTGTGTGTTCGTGCGTGCGAGCGTGCGTGCACGTGCGTGCGCGTCCGTGTGAGTGTGCGTGTGCGTGTCCGTGTGCGTGCGTGTATGTGCATGCGTGCGTGCGTGAGAGAGTGAGTGAGTGAGTGACTGAGCAAGTGAGTGATTGATTGAGTGTGTGTGCGTGCATGCTTGCTTGCGTGCGTCCGTGCACGCGTGCGCTGATACGAGTGTGCTATTTGGGAAGCACAAGAAGTGTTCCCATCCCAGAGCAGGTGTTGTATACATGGTAAACATGTGCCTTGCGTCACTCCGCCACTCCCGTCTGTGCCTGCCAAAGGCGGCGCTAACCCATCTCAACGTAAGTAGCAATGTTGAGGAAGGTAAAATAGTAAAATAGGAAGATTAGACCAAACACAAGGAAACTATAATTGCTTGCCCTGCCAAATGTGTTCTCCGTAATAAGATTTCTTCAGGGTCTGCTGTCTTCCTCACCCGTACAAGAGTTGGTGCAATACAAATATTAGCACCACATGAACACGAGACGAGACGGGAATTCCCCCTGAAGCTACCGCGCCTTTGTTGGAACTGTCTGCCTTTGTTTATCCGTGTCGCGGACTCACTCGAACTATTCAAATATCAGCTTAAGACACACATTTTTAAGAAAGCTTCTGAAGATTAATTATAAAATATTAAGTTTACTCAATATGCAGCCGATACTTTTTTGTTTTATAAGTTATTCATTAACAAATGTATATTACAATTTCGTATTAGTTTCTTATTATATTATACATTTTATATACTAAAATAATTACTGCATTCAAACGATTATGTTTTAACAATATTGTATTTAAGCGCCTTCGAACAGGATGTTATACCTGGAGACACGGCGCTATACAACTCAAATTGATCATTAGTAATAATAATAATATATTACTATTATATTATTATTATTCAACGTCTCCAGCCGCTTTCTTCTGTCCTACTGCTCTAACCGATGTCTTCCGATTATAGCTATCCTTTACGATTACTCCCCGTAACAGCTATTACTCCTTATAGCTAATACGTGTTACAGCTACTACCCGTTATAGCTACTACACGTTGCAGCTACCACCACCTATAGTTACTACCCGATATAGCTACTACACGTTTCAGCTACATCCCATTTTAGCTACTTCTCGTTATAAACACTTTCCTTTATAGCTTCTTCCTTTATAGCTACCTTCAGTTATTGCTACTTTCCATGATAGCTACTTGTTTATACTCGCTATAGCTACTACTTACGTTTGCCAGCCGAAGTATTCCCGTCATATCTACGTTTTAGTGTATATTTCATAATATATCTGTAGTGCTTATGTACTTTATCCATCTCATATAACTGATTCTCACTTGGTCGAAAAATAGACTCTAGAAAGTAGCTATAACGGGACTAATTTTAATTCCTGCATAACTACTCCTCTCGTTTGTTGTTGTAACGAGATAAAATGTAGCTATAATGTGGTGTTTCTATAATAGGAATGTTAGCTATAACGGGCCTAAGCCTGGCAAAACCTCCTGCTTGCGGGGCAAGGTTATTGGACACTGATGGTCAAAACACGGGGTCACAACACGGGGTCACATCCTCGGGTCACAATTGGTTATAACGACTATGCTACATATAATAAGGCAGCCCAGCATTATTGTTTCCAACCATAACTAATTATAATAATCTTAATCGTAATAGATCATTCTATATCCCCGTCGTTTGATAATCACACTAACCGATTATTCCCGTCGTATGAATGGTTCCAACGACAACGTTAGTAACTAACCTTAACCATAACCACAACTAACTCACACCATAACGAACTTGCCTCTAGTGTATAGGATGATTCTCTAAGGTGACTGTTGTAACTGTAAAATTATACTGTGGGTAGAGTTTTAAACATTGCGGTAGTGTTTTGAAAGTTCGCTAAAACATTACCGTAGTGTTTTCAGCGGGGTAATGATGTGAGCGTCTTACACCGGGGGCCAGGTGGATACTGTACTATACATATTTCTGCAGTATGTGCCTAACACTAAATAAATAAATATGGCACTTACCACTTACCTGAACATGTAGTTGAAACGTATAAGTGATAAATCAGTGTAAACAGAAAAGGATAAATTTAACATTTAAAATCTCGTCAGACAGAATGACGGCAAGGCAACAATAATGTATAGCGCCGTTACTGCTCGCGGAATAAAGAAACAGCGTTATCATACTTGCTTGAGAAAAGATTACAATCTTTCATAAGGTCATGCTGACATTGGATGAAAAGACAAACTGTCGCTTAGATAAACACACATCTAGATAAGCCGCACTAATTGTAGGGTACTCGTATTCGTTATTTCCAGTCATACTTGAAAAAAGAGTTTTAGCATTATTGTTTGTTCAAGTGAACACGTTACCGTGTTGATGTAAGGGTTGGCTTATTTGGACTCGTGCCAACGATCATGGAAAGACATTTACGTCTGGGCGTTATATAAGGAGGGGGTTATCGGTGAAATTCAACACTGACTAGGTTCGACTCGTCATTTGAAGACATTCATGTGCCTGAATCAGGTAAGGATGGTTGATGTTATTTTCAAGAGATGTTGGTAAACAGTGGATGTATATTCTTCCCTAATATTCTTAATACTTCCTCAGTAACGTTCTTGACATTATAATAATGTTGAAGTTATAATGCCCGCAAAACATTAATTTCATCAACCGTGTTTGCAATTGACATGTTGCGACAACGAAATGTTCAACTTGTAAATAAAACATTCAATTTCTAAAGAACCGTTACTGACACTTATTGTGGAGGCCCGCGAGCCTTCCGGCGAATGCGAAAGTTGGATGTCACTTCAGACCACAAACTGTACCGGAGTACAACTGTAAAGCTGTTCTTCATCTCATCATATAATAATACATTTCAATGACTAGCATGATGTAAATGAACACTAACTCCATTTAAAGAATACCTGATATGAATACTGGAATTTTTAAACTGCAATACAGCAGAACCTGTCTTGGGCGAATTCTCACGTAGACGACCACCTGTCTCGGGTGATTACAGTTCTAGGCACGAATTGTTTATAACTGTAGTATAAAAGTCGTGAGCATAACGTCGTCTGTAAATTGTAATCCGAAGTGTCGTTGTAGCTTTTGTACAATCGTGCGCAGTTCAAATAAGAAGAAACAACAGGCAAAATAGGCACCTGTCAAAATCTGCCAACGGCAATGATCTCGACAGTAATGTCGTTTCGTCTTCAACAACACATAATTCCTGGTATTTCACTCATTTCAGTTAACTTACGATAATTTACAACACGTGACAGGGTCACGTTACTACCAAATGTTAAAATATACAACGGAAGATTTACCCAACAATACTATTAATCAATATTTGCTGTACTAATAATATTCCGTTCTCAGCTAGAAAGAGTAGGCCTCTACTTTTAAATATTCCTGTTATGTATCTGCATCCTGCCGTGGGCGACCACCTGTCTTGAACAACAGCTTTGATTGTGCATAAGGGGTGATCAACAGAGAGTTATATTGTATTTGTTAATTATCTCTCTCTATACAGACTTGCTTTGAAGAGACAATGCGTGCGAGAATCGTCTTACTTTTCGCCTTGCTGGCTTTGACGGTTGTAGCGGCTCGCGTAGCTGATGAAGTAAGTACTAATATTAACAAGGTTAATTATTTTCTACTTGAAGTTGTGAACACAGCGAATATATGCAATTATGGGAGGCTGGAGGTATCAAGCAGAAATGCAATGTAATAAATATATAAACAATATAATATATATATATATATAATATCACATTTATAATTACGGGATGTAGAAAGTAGGAATGCAATCTAATAAACCGTTCGCACTGGCGCAGTGGCTAGAGCATCGGACTCTCGACCGAGAGAACCAGGTTTAGAATGATGTGCTGCCGAGTCGAACCTTTGGCACGTTCGTTAACTCTACGTTGCTCCAGTTCACTCAGCTGTATGAATGAGTACCTGGCTATAGACAGAGGTGTACATTTGTTTACGAATAGTCTTCGCGCATTAATTGCAGCGAGGCTAAATGATTCCCAGAGTTGTCGAGATCGTGATGGATTGAACAGATCTGTCAGGGATTAAAGTTTAGAGCGTTTTGAGCAGTCCTAAGGACTGGATACTGCGCTATGTAAGAACTTACCTTTACTTGTTACAATCTATGCATTCCGTGGTATTATTCGAGAATATTCTGATGAGTTTGCTGTTGCTGTTGTAATAAATTCGTTTTGATGATGTCAGTAACAAAATGCAGCTGTTTAATACGTTTGACGAACTCTGTGATTGATCAATAGGAAGAAGGTGCTCAGAAGGGCGGAGTGTTGAATATTAAACAACATGACGAGGCGACCGGTGAGTGTTAGCTGCAACAATTACGCACACAGTAACGCGAACTACGCACGTAGGACATAATATCTACGTATGTGGCAGATGCAATGTGACATGTATAATGTATTATAATAGTATAACCGCACGTGTGTACGTATTATATGAATACTATTTATATATTAAACAGCTACATTCGGTGCATTAAGGCAGTATAACTCCTCGTAGGGGGCGAGGTTCACTCGTCTCTTTCTGTGTTCATCTGCTTTTTTGAACCATTGACCTCTGAACTACTAATTTACTCTTTATGCTATGCTTTTCTAGACGGTCTTTCTCCTACCTGATAAGTGATCAACTCTCTAGATGGCGTCACTGTATACGAATCAATACGACCAACATTATGACAATGTAATGATGACAATAGTTGCTCTTTTTCAATCCACGGGTTCGTGTCAGCTAATGTTATTAAATAATATGATGTTTCCAGGTGTATGTACACATATTGTTTGAATGAATGCGCATAGGCTTCTACTTGCGATATGTATGTATGTATATATCGGCGTATACATGTACGCCTCAACTTCGTTTGTGCATACATGGAAATAGTGAACAATAAATATGGAACTTATATTCGTCTTTGAACAGTCAACTATTTCAAGACACTTACACATATATCCATTTTCTTTGTTGCAGATGATGGCGATCGCGTCAAAAGAGGCATTTCGTAGGTTATTCTTTTATACGTTGAACTAACAAATCTTGTATACATTTATTTGTATTCCAAAACAAACATTTACAATTTCTGCTGCATAGTGTCCACGTAAACATATATATCGTAAACAATTACTACGTAATGTATTCTTACATCATACTTTAGTTTGTAAACACCGTTGAATTTGCTATGTAGAGATATGTGGTGTCTTTATAAATTTGATTTGATTTCATTAATAGGAGATTTTTCGTTTAAAAAGCAAAACGCATTCATAAATTTCTACCTAGTATCGTAAGGCACAACGCACACGCACACGCACATGCACACGGACTCACATGCACACGCACACACACCCACAGACACATACGCACAAACACACACACACACACTCACACACTCACACACTCACACACTCACACACTCACACACTCACACACTCACATACTCACACACTCAAACACTCACAGAGACACAAACACACACATATACATACACACACACACACACACACACACACACACACACACACACACACACACACACACACACACACACAAACACACACATACACACACACACACTCACACACACTCACTCACACATTCACACACACACTCACACACACACTTACACACCACACACACACACACACACCCGCTATTACAATTACGAATCACTATGCTTCTTAAAAAAAAGTGTCATTTTGTTGCAGAAACCAGGCCGCCTTCGACACCGAAGGCCTCCACAGACCTCCCGTAGGAAAAAGGAGATAAAGCCCGCAGCCTCCTCAATTCAACATGAGGAGGCTGCTTTGTTTACGTCCGACACATTTCCCATTACCACTGGTCATACTCGAGCGGTTACCGAGGTGCTTTGTGCTACTGCAACCACGCCAAAGAAAAGAAGCCCGTCAAGAGCTACTCCCAGTAAATGCTGCATTCGCCAGGTGGCGGAGGTATTTGCGCCTTATCCGTCCGCGGCCGCCACAACCAGCGCAGATGACTGCAAAGCAATACATGTCGGCTAATGTTATCAAAGGACTGTATTTGACTGCCTCCAATAATTTCGTTTGACCTCGAAAAATAAGACAGACTTTCGCCGAAATAATAACTTTGATGGCGATTACTCTTTGTCCTGATCTTAGCTAATACTTGTAACGAGTAACGTAATATGTTTACTTGCACTGGAGTTTCCTAAAGATTGTACTTGTGCGCCTGTATTCATGGTCAATGAGTCAGTGGTAATAAAACGTAACCCGTCAAATATGGGTTTGTCTCGAATTACATATGAACTTAGGTTTTCGGTAATCATTATGCCGGTGGATTCACCAAATCATGACACCACAACTCTACATCATATAATTCCTTCATAAGATACTACACAACACAGGGGTGTAACTGACGCCTCCCTTGTCCGTAATCCCCCTCACCTCCCGCCCATCGCCTCCCTCCTCACTCTTCCCGCCTATCTTGTCCTTCATCTCCATCCCGCCCCCCGTCTCCGCCTCCCCCTCCTCCTACGCCAACGCCTCGGCCTCCGGCTCCCGCCTCCCGCCTCCCGCCTCCCGCCTCCCGCCTCCCGCCTCCCGCCTCCCGCCTCCCGCCTCCTACCTGCTTAATGGTACTGAAGAGGCGAACCAATGAAAACCACTTGTAGTAGTAGTAGCTATTTTAAAATCTATTCAAAGCGTCACTTTTTGTTTTGTTGTGTCACCGTGACATATGTTATATACCGTTTTAAGCAAAGGCATCGCCATCAATTAATTCTTGTGCATTTCTCAACATGTGGAATTTTACCGCACAAACTAAACAGTGCGCGTTTCCTGTTTTCAAAATTCCGTCCTTCTTACTCACATTTTCACAAATCGTCGATCACCGGGGACAGCTCCGTTTACAGGTATAATGGTATATTCATTAATATGTATATTTATGCATTATACTAGAGAGTGAATTATCTGTGTAACTATGTGTGGCCGCAGCTTGTTTGATGCAACAATACCAACACATGACAACAGTTGTAAAGTTCGAAAAAGGACAAATTTTATTGCCGGATCACCTCATGGTAATCAGAAATAATGTAACTGGATCTATGCATTATATTAACAACACATGAATTAAAGGCAGCATTACAAATATTGCTGCTTACATGCATCAAAGGTGAGGGGCCAACCGCCACAGGCACTGTTCCTTGGGAACAAGGCCACAATAGCCAGTCTCTCAGACCTAACTGATGGCAGCGAATTACTTCTTGCCAGATCCATGTAACTAATATTCCCATCATCAATGATAGGCGTAAGTCAACAAGCACCGGCTGAGCAGGCCAGGGAGGAATACAATTGTTACCTCACACTATTTGACTCATAACACAATGATGAATATACACCGGACTAATGAACAAACCACAATACAAGAGCAACATGCGATATATCTAGGCAAGCCCACTAACCTGGCACTCAGCACCGGCTGAACATGCCAGAGAGGAATGCCATGGTTGTCATACAATCTTTGCCTCATAACCAGACCTGGGACGGAAGTACTCGGTACTCGTGCACTCGTGTACTCGAGTACATGTTTGAAGTATTCGTACTCGTACTCGTACTCGTACTCGTACTCGTAAAACGTATGGGTCATGTACTCATACTCGAACTAATACTCATTGTACTCAGTTGATTTTACGAGCACATTACGAGTACATCTGAGTACTTTCTCAATATGTACTTGGGAAAATAAGTTTATTTGTAGTTATAAAAATTAAACTTTTCTGAAATATTTAAATGTTCAACTATTTTTAAATACTATATTTCTCATAGAATGTCACCTTACCATCCATCCATGCACATAGTACATCCTCATTCTCTGATAACCATGACTATAATACCCAAACACGGCAACAGCACCGGCTGAGCATGCCAGGATGTCATTAATTCTAACTAGAGCAACATCACCTGGGCATTTAGCCTGAAAGAGATGTACCTTAAGACTGCATCATTGGGATGTGAATGTATCTACGAAAGGCAGTAGATTTCCATTGACCCTTTGTTTGAATCCGAATATCCGTAAAACCCTTGGAAGCAGCTGTCATAGCTGCCCCAATTCGAAAGGAGTGACCATTGTACATGTTGGTGTCATATCCCCCATGTACCAGGCAGGCTGCCTACTAATTGGCGAAAATGATGCAGATATTGGCATTGTATCAGCAAAGATGAAAAGTGGGCCAGGCGTGGAACCCCAAGCCCGGAGGTATCGTTTCAAGACAGGAATAGGACAATGTTCATATTGTGATTAAATGTCAAGAACAACAGGCCTGTTGTTTTTGTTTATGCTTATAACGGCTGCATGGATTTGTTGTGGTCCTGACACAAACTTCAGATCACCCAACTGCATGAGATTCTCTATACGCACACCTGGACGCCTGGTAATTTCCCCAATTTGAAAGAAACCATGAAATGCTAACATAAACATAGCAGCTATGCAGCATTGTAAAAAAAAACTGTCAGGTGTAACTACCTGTGTTACCAAGACCAGCTGAGCGAGCGTGGGGAGATCAACTGAGCACCTTGGGTCTAGAGACCCTCCATTCTTTTGAACCCCAATCAAAAGCTTTTAATATGAAAGCTGTCCACTGAGTCTGGCAAGCCAACAACCTTACGACTGAAAGTTTTTGCTGAAACGGCAGATACAGTGGTTGATGATGCATACTGCTACATCTTCTGAGAAATCCTCTACGTATGAAACGGCGAGACAGCGAAACGGTAGAAGACGTATGAGCGATTGTTAGTCCCGTAAAGTGATTGTACGATGACTCGCTAGACGATTTACTAACGGAGTTGCATTTGCAATATGAGCTCCAAATTTGATTTGATTTGATTAATAGGAGATTTTACGTTTAAAAAGCAAAACGCATTCAATTATTTCTACCGCGTATCTTAAGATACAACGCACAAGCACAAGCACACGCACACACACACGGACTCACATGCACACGCACACGCACACGCACACACACACGCACACGCACACGGACTCACATGCACACACACACGGACTCACATGCACACGCACACACACCCAGAGACACATACGCACAAACACACACACCACGCACACTCACACACTCACACATTCACACACTCACACACTCTCACACTCACACACTCACACACTCACACACTCACACACTCACACACTACACACACTCACACACTCTCACACTCAAACACTCACACACTCACACACTCACACACTCACACACACACTCACACACTCACACACTCACACACTCACACACTCACACACTCACACACACACACACTCACACACTCACACACTCACACACACACTCACACACTCACACACTCACACACTCACACACTCACACACTCACACACACACACACTCACACATACACACACTCACACACTCTCACACTCAAACACTCACACGCTCACACGCTCACACACACACACATTCACATACTCACAGGGACACAAACACACACACATACACACACATGCGCACTCTCACACACACACACACACACACACACACACACACACACACACACACACACACACACTCACACACACACTCACACGACTTTTTGATTTATAGAATGAACTCATCCGCGCCCTTCCTTACATCGGCAAAAACGTACCGCGCGACAGTGATTTAAAACATGCGTCAACTTGCATAAACACAAACACCAGTAGCTATTTTAAAATCTATTCAAAGCGTCACTTTTGTTTTGTTGTGTCACCGTGACATTTGTTAAATACCGTTTTAAGCAAAGGGATCTCTATAAATAAATTCTTGTACATTTCTCAACATGTGGAATTTTAGCGCACAAACTAAACAGTGCGCGCTTCCTGTTTTCAAAATGCCGTCCTTCTTACTCACATTTTCACAAATCGTCGATCACCGGGGACAGCCCTGTTTACAGGTATAATAGGTATATTCATTAATATGTATATTTATGTATCATTCTAGAGAGCGAATTAACTGTTTACCTGTGTGTGGCCGCAGCTTGTTTGATGCCATGACACATGACAACAGTTGTAAAGTTCGAGAAAAGGCAAATTTTATTGCCGGATCACCTCATGGTAACCAGAAATCATATAACTGGATATATGCATTATATTAACAGCATGTGAATTACAGGCAGCATTACAATATTACTGCTTACATGCATCAAAGGTGAGGGGCCAACCGCCACAGGCACTGTTCCTTGGGAATAGTATCACCCTACCCAAAGCCACAATAGCCAATTTCTCAGACCTAACTGATGGCAGCGAACTACTTCTTGACAGATCCATGTAACTAATATTAGGTCATGTACTCGTACTCGTAAAACTTATGGGTCATGTACTCGTACTCGTACTCATACTCATTGTACTCAGTTGATTTTACGAGCACATTACGAGTACATCTGAGTATTTTCTCAATATGTAATGGGGAAAATAAATTTATTTGTAGTTATAAAATTAAACTTTCCTGAAATATTTAAATGTTCAACTATTTTAAAATACTTTGTTATTTCTGATAGAATACCACCTTACCATCCCTACACATAGTACATCTTCATTCTCTGATAACCATGACTATGATACCCAAATATGGCATCAGGCAGCATCGTTTTCCAGTCAGAAACACCCTGTTAAGCGCACAATAATCGTAGGCTATCAGTTCAGGCAATAAACCTGTTTGTTCAGTTAAACCACCAGGATGTCCATAAAGAGTCAATTAGCAGTTAACCCACTATTTAGAGAGGAACTGCCTTTGATGTATTCTGGAGACCCTGCCACTGGGCACTGGCTGACAGTGCTAACTACTAAGAACAAGAATATATATAATATACTTGTACTCGTACTCGTACTCATCCATCGTCAAAGTTCTCGTACTCGTACTCGTACTCATGAAAATGTACTCGGCCCCAGGTCTGCTCATCACTCAGTGATGAATATACGCCTAACTAACTAACAGACTACAATAAATGGTCAACTTCAGGGATGATAACATGTCATCAATGAGAGTTTCCTGATCGTCTCCACTTTCGGGATCACAAAGCTACTGTGGAGTACCTAACTGCGGAACACTAGCAATGTACACGTCTCAATACACCAGGAGGAAACCCTGAAAGTCCGGACACGTAGGTAGTGTACAGAGTGATGAGACGGGAGCTTGTGGATAGTTTTAGCAACCTCATGACTCGCAGTGGGGAGTTGCTGTGATATTCCAACAGATGGAGCTCATCGAACTGCAGTGCTGCTGTGTGGCGGTCAAAACGACCTCCAAGGAGTTCTCTCGCATGCACTTGCGGAACTGCATCCTGATTTGATTAAACTAGCCAACCGCATATTGCGTCTGCTTGGCACAACTTACGTGTGTGAGCAACTGTTTTCGAAAATGAAACACAAGGACGCAGCTAACCGACGAACAGACAGTTATATAGTGCAAAGGAAGAGCAAGTCTGCAGCCAGATGTTGGGCATAGGCTCGGGAACGGGGGTGGGAAGCAATGGGGCAGACATTATGGTTCTGTCCCACATTAAATGTGAGAATGAATGTTTGTTTTTGTGGCGAGCGTCAATGGCGGGTGGAAATGTAAATGTTATGAGACGATTAATGTGTATTTGTATCGACTGTGAAATGTTTGTTCAATTGGAGGACATACATCGTTTTCTGCCCCCCCCCCTAACCAATAATAGGCGGTGCAGATATATGGTTTTCTGCCCCCCCCCCCCTCCTTTCCCACCGTCTTCGGATGTCATAATTTCAGGTGAGACAGTGGATAAGCTGAAGTTGCAGCAGCGACAAATGTTCAAGTCTCGCTGAAGTGTGCGAGTGTGTGAGTGTGTGAGTGTGTGAATGTGTGAGTGTGTGAGTGTGTGAGTGTGTGAGTGTCTGAGTGTGTGAGTGTGTGAATGTGTGAGTGTTTGAGTGTGTGAGTGTGTGAGTGTGTGAGTGTGTGAGTGTGTGGGTGTGTGAGTGTGTGAGTGTGTGAGTGTGAGAGTGTGTGAGTGTGTGGGTGTGTGAGTGTGTGAGTGTGTGGGTGTGTGAGTGTGTGAGTGTGTGAGTGTGTGAGTGTGAAAGTGTGTGAGGTGTGTATGTGTCTGTGGGTGTGAGTGCGTGTGCGTGTGCGTGTGCGTGTGTGTGTCCGTGTGTGTGCGTGTGCGTGTGCGTGTGTGTGTGCGTGTGCGTGTGCGTGTGCGTGTGCGTGTGCGTGTGCGTGTGTGTTGTACCTTAAGATACGCGGTAGAAATATTTGCTTTTTAAACGAACAATCTCCTATCCTATTAATCAAATCAAATCAAATCAAACTTATATAGACGCCACATATCTCTACAAAGCAAACTCAGGGATGTTTACAAATTAAAACATAGAGTAAGAATACATTACGTAGTAATTGTTTACGATATATATATGTTTACGTGGACACTATGCTGAAAAAAATTTAAATGTTTGTTTTGGAATACAAATAAATGTACACAAAATTGTTTAATTAAAAAAAATATAAAAGAATAACCTACGGAATGCCTGGTTTGACGCGATCGTCATCATCTGCAAAGAAGAAAATGGATATATGTGTAAATGTCTTCAAATAGTTGACTGGTCAGAGACGAATATAAGTACCATATTTACTGTTCATATAGGAACAAACGAAGTTGAGGCGTACATGTATACGCCGATATATACGTACATATATATCGCAAGTAGAAGCATATGCGCATTCATGCAAACAATATGTGTATATACACCTGGAAACATCATATTATTTAATAACATTAGCTGACACGAACCCGTGTAATGGAAAAGAGCAACTACTATCATCATTACATTATCATAATGTTGATCGTATTGATTCGTATACAATGACGCCATCTAGAGAGTTGACCACTGATCAGGTAGGAGAAAGAACGTATAGAAAAGCATAGCATAAAAAGTAAATTAGTAGTTCAGAGGTCAACGGTTCAAAAACAGATGAACACAGAAAGAGACGAGTGAACCTCGCAGCCTACGAGGGGTTGTACTCCCATAATGCACCAAATGTAGCTGTTTAATATATAAACAGTATTCATATAATACGTGCGGTGATACTATATAATACATTACACATGCCACATTGCATCTGCCACATACGTAGTTATTATGTCCTACGTGCACACGTAGTTCGCTTTATTGTGTGCGTAGTTGTTGCAGCTAACACTCACCGGTCGCCTCGTCATGTTGTTTAATATTCAACACTCCGCCCTTCTGAGCACCTTCTTCCTATTGATCAATCACAGAGTTCGTCAAACGTGTTAAACAGCTGCATTTTGCTGCTGACGTCATCAAAACGAATTGATTACAACAGCAACAACAAACTCATCAGAATATTCTCGAATA
>CM034543.1:40789095-40810387 GCA_020002185.1 Paraescarpia echinospica
TCCAGCCACACCTTGGGGCATACGCTGGCATACGCTGGTAGACCCAGCACTTTGGCCTGGGTAATGAACTAATCAGCCATTGACTGTTTGTAGTTACAGCTCCAAGCTGCAGTAAATCTCGAGGACACCGGAAAGGTAAATAAAAACTCATCTGATTGGCTCGGTCTAGAGCACGGACACAAGTTAAACAGTCTGATCGCTTTATCGTAAAACAGGTTGTGACATTGCACTGTAAAGATTACATATATATTTAAATTTATTGTACAAAGCAGTGATTATGAAAACTCATACATGATTCTTCATTCGAATATCTCACACCTTTTAAATATTGGTTCACCAGAATGGTTAGCCAAAAATAAAACAAACAAAAAAGGTACGCCTACCGCTGCCGCCGGTCGAATGGTAATTTTCCATTAGTCTTCTTAAATTCATACTTGGACATTTATATTTTATTATAAAGTATATTTGTTATGCTTTAGCCTACTTCAGTTTTATACAAATCAAAACAACAGCATGCAGTACGTGTCCAGAGGTTGACTCTCGCACATCACGCGCTTCGTACTACATGGTAACAAAATAACACGCGGCAAACATGGTAGCCTCCTAAAAGGCGATAATAATCATAAACAAGATAAGTGCTTGTATAGGGCATACAAATATGCACTGGAGACTACGCTGGTAAATGTGCACATTGTCCTGCTCCAACGAGGACGCAACGTCTGTTCTTCTTTAGCAGTTACCTCGTCATTATTTAAATGTTGTTATATTTAAGTTTAAACCTTAAAAGAAAACCAACCATAGGCAAACGAACTGGTGTGTTCGTGCGTGCGTGCATGTGCGTACCTGATCGTGCCTGTGCGTGCGTGTATGTGCATGCGTATGCGTGAGAGAGTGAGTGAATGACTGACTGACTGAGCAAGTGAGTGAGTGTGTGTGCGTGCTTGCGTGCATGCGTTCTTGCGTCCGTGCACGCGTGCGCGGATACGAATGTGCTACTTAGGAAGCACACGAAGTGTTCCCATCCCAGAGCAGGTGTTGTATACATGGTCAGCATGTGCCTTGCATCACCCCAGTCCCGTCTGTGCCTACCAAAGGCGTCGCTAACCCTGCCCTACGTAAATAACAATGTTGAGGAAGGTAACATAGTAAAATAGGAAGATTAGACCAAACACAAGGAAACTATAATTGGCTTGCCCTGCCAACTGTGTTCTCCGTAATCAGATTTCTTCAAGGTCTGCTGTCTTCCTCACCCGTTCAAGACTTGGTGCAATACAAATCTCAGCACCACATCTACATGGAACGATACGGTTGACGAGAATTCCTCGTGACGGTACCGCGCCTTTGTTGCAACTGCCTGCCTTTGTATATCCGTGTCGCGGACTCTCTCGAACTATTCAAATCTCAGCTTAAGACACACATTTTTAAGAAAGCCTTGAAGATTAATTATAAAATATTAAGTTTACTAAATATTCAGCCGATACGTTATGTTCTATAAGTTATTCATTAACAAATGTATTGTTAAATTTCGTATTAGTTTCTTATTATATTATACATGTTATACCTACATTAATTATTTCATTGTAACGAATAATAATAATATATTACTATTATATTATTATTATTCAACGTCTCCAGCTCTTTCTTCTGTCCTACTGCTCTATCCGATATCTTCCGATTATAGCTACCCGTTACGGTTACTCACCATAACAGCTATTACCCCTTATAGCTAATACGTGTTACAGCTACTACCCGTTATTGCTACTACACGTTGTAGCTTCTACCCTTATAGCTATTACCGGTTATAGCTACTACTCGTTTTAGTTACATCCCATTATAGCTATTTCTCGATTTAAACACTTTCCTTTATACTTCTTCCCGTTAATGCTACCCTCAGTTATTTCTACTTCCCGTTATAGCTACTTGTTTATACCCGCTATAGCTACTCTTTACGTTTAGAAGTCGAAATAATCCAGTTATATCTACGTTTTAATGTATATTTCATAATACAAATGTAGTGCATAAATATGTGTTTGATGCACTTTATCCATCTCATATAACTGATTCTCACTTGGTCTAACAATATACTCTAGAAAGTAGTTTTAATACCTGCATAACTATTCCTCTCATTTATTGTTGCAACGGAATACAATTTAGCTATAATGGGGTGTATCTAGAATGGGAATGTTAGCTATAACGGGCCTAAGCTTGGCAAACCCTCCTGCTTGCGGGGCAAGTTTACTGGACACTGATGTTCAAAACCCGGGGTCACAACACGGGGTCACATCCTGGGGTCACAATTGGTTACAACGACTATGCGACATATAGTAAGGCAGACCATCGTTATTGTTTTCAACCATAACTAATTATAATAAACTTAATCCTAATAGACAATTCTATGATATTTTATGTCATTTCAACCTAACTACTTATTTCCGTTGCCAAATTGGCGCCAACGATTACGAACTTGCCCCTAGTGTATAGGGTGATTCTCTAAGGTGACTGTTGTAACTGGATGGTAACATTTTACTGAGGGTAGTGTTTTGAAATTGAGGATACGCTTAAAACTTTACGGTAGTGTTTTGAAAGTTCGCTAATACATTACCGTGGTGTTTTTAGCGGGGTAATGTTTTGAGCGTCTTACAACGGGAAACAGTGAGATACTGGCGCTATACATATTTCATTATAGGCTACTATTTATGCCGTTGTGAAGGGAATGGTAACCAGGAACATAGATACATGCGGTTAATGCTTTTCTGTCTTTGTCTGTCTGCTCTGTCTGTTTCTCTGACTGTTTGTGTGTAGCACGCCATGACGCACTCACGCCATGAAGCAGGCACGCACGTACACCCGTATGCACACATACGCACGCACGGACGCACGCACGCATGCACGAACACACACACACTCGGGCACGCACGCACACGCACACACGCAAGCACACACACACTCACGCACGCACGCACGCACACACACACCACCACCACCACCACCAACAACAACAACAACAATGACCAACCAACAAACAAACAAATAAACAAATATACAAACAAACACGCCATAAGCCTATCTAATAACCATTTCCAAACCACTGGCGACGGGTCTCATTTTAGTACGAGCCCACCTTCACCACCGTGCCTGGTTCTAACACATGGCAGCGTAACCCCATTAATGCGTCTGTCCCGGCCCGTACGATAACCTCTCCCCACCACCTGCTCCCAACACCTTCATCCCACCTCCCTCCCTTCTCCCACCGCCTATGAGCACACCGTTCCTAGAAGTGGCCGAAACGTACACCTTGACAACCATGCCGACTTGATGTTTACAGAACTGATACGCGCTAACTGAGTCTCTAAACCGAGTATATGAAATGACAGGCTATTGACAGAAATAATATAACCTCTAACCAACTGGGCTAACTTTCCGGTGACGTCAGACAGACGAAACAGGGCTCCGTTGTTGCTAATGCTAAGGTACTGTAAGAATAAAACGGTCACTTTGTTCCATATATCACAACTTTTTGATAAGACACAACTATTTATTATTTCCGTCAATGCCAAAACATTCTACGTCATGATTCAAGCTATTACAGCTGTCGAATATCCATGCTTTGTTCATTGAGCGCTCTTTCGCTAATCCTGTTTATGTATGTATTTTTTTATGCCAGACAATCAAGAAAAACGCCTACATAGAGATAAATAAAATCAACATGCTACATTTGATTTCAAAGTTCCATGGATCAAAAATACATCAGGAACGTAAGTGTGTAGATTTCGCTACAGAGAACTCTGTTGTAAAACAAAAAACAACAAAGGACGTAAGGCTGTATAGGAAAACGAGAGAAAAAGCGCCATGTCGAGTATTAGCATTTTACTATTATTATATATTACACCTTTTTCACGATATTACCACGGGATATTTATATAACATTAAAAACAACAAGAGTGCAGGCTTGGTATCCATGTTTTTTCTCACTCCACGCCACTTTTGTCGTGCTTATTTTGCATTGTGTCATGATGTATCATCATGCATTATTTCAAACTATGCTTGATTTATGTACTTTGCATTACATTTTTGAAATTAGCTCCTTCATCTTTTTTTTAGATCATTTGATATTATTATGCAAATCGGCCGTCATTTGAAGTTATATTTGTTACCTTGCTTATTTATCTTACTCCCTGAGCGTATCCATCCATCTGTCAACAGCTTTTGAAACTAACCAAACCGGTTGTCTTGATGTGACTCTGGGCTTGGTTTCCGTGAGCTTAGTCGCAACAAAGTTTTCGTATTATTCTATTATATAGATAGACGCTAACTTTGTGGAAAACTGAACAGCATCTCCTCCTGGGTGTCGAGGTCCACTCGCCTCTTTCTACGCTCATTCGTTACCCTTGAACTTTGACCTGTGATCTACCAACTTGTGGTGATCCACTTTTCAGAGGGCGCCACTGCGGCATTACGTTCTCTTTATCGAGACATATTTAGCAGGCCTCAATAGTTGTCTTCAGAAAGTTAATGGTAAATGAAGTGAATGCTTGTTTAAGAAAAATGGTGATAACTGCAAAACATGGTTTGTTGCTAAATGGATATGAATGTGTGTAGCTTTATTTATTATCGTGAACCACGTCGCAGCTGCTGTATGTGCCTAACACTAAATAAATAAATATGGCACTTACCACTTACCTGAACATGTTGTTGAAACATACAAGTGATAAATCGGTGTAAACAGAAAAGGATAAATTGAACATTTAAAATCGCGTCAGACAGAATGGCGGCAAGGCAACAATAATGTATTGTGCCGTTACTGCTCGCGGAATAAAGAAACAGCGTTATCATACCTGCTTTAGAAAAGATTGCAATCTTTGATAAGGTCATGCTGACATTGGATGAAAAGACTAACTGTCGCTTACATAAACACACAATTGTTTGTAATCACTGTTAATTGTGTAAGAAAATTGCAACGTTATATTTAGCTTGTTGTCATACTGGTTCCATTTACTCAATACAGCAAACTAATTACTAACTTACCTGAACATGTTGTTGAAACGTACAAGTGATAGATCAGTGTAAACAGAGAAGGATAAATTGAATATTTAAAATCGCGTCAGACAGAATGTCGGCAAGGCAATAATAATGTATTGTGCCGTTACTGCTCGCGGAATAAAGAAACACCGTTATCATACCTGCTTTAGAAAAGATTGCAATCTTTGATAAGGTCATGCTGAGATTGGATGAAAAGACTAACTGTCGCTTACATAAACACACAATTTTGTGTAATCATTGTCAATTGTGTAAGAAAATGGCAATCATCTAGATAAGCCGCACCAGTTACTCAATACAGCAAACTAATAGTAGGGTTCTCGTATTCGTTATTTCCAGTCATACTTGAAAAACGAGTTTTGGCATTATAGTTTGTTCAAATGTTACACGTTTGCATGTTGATGTAAGGATTGGCTTATTTGGACTCGTGCCAACGATCATGGAAAGACATTTACGTTAACTAGATGACGATTTTAAAATCAGTACGACAACAAGCTATATGTAACGTTGCCATTTTCTTCTAAAAATTGTGTATTTATGCAAGCAAATATTAAAATATACAACGGAAGATTGCTCCAACAATACTATTACTCCATGTATACTGTACTAATAATATTCCGTTCTCAGCTAGATGGAGTAGGCCTCCACTTCTAAATATTCCTGTTATATATCTGCATCCTGCCGTGGGCGACCACCTGTCTTGATCGACCGCTTTGATTGTGCTTAAGGGGTGGTCAACAGAGAGCTATATTGTATTTGTTAATTACTCCATACAGACTTGTTTTGAAGAGACAATGCGTGCGAAAATCGTCTTACTTTTTACCTTGCTGGCATTGGCGGTTGTAGCGGTTGTAGCTGATGAAGTAAGTATCAACATTAACAAGACCAGTTATTCCCCATTTGTAGTTGTGAACACAGCGAATATATACAATTATGGGAGGTTGGAGGTATAAAGCAGGAATGTCATGTAATAAATATATATACAATATAATATATATAATATCACATTTATAATTACGGGAGGCTGGACGTAGAAAGCAGGAATGCAATCTAATAAACCGTTTGCTCTGGCGCACTGGCTAGAGCATCGGACTCTCGACCGAGAGAATCAGGTTTAGAATCATATGCTGCCGAGTCGAACCTTGGGCACTTTCGTTAACTCGATGTTGCTCCAGTTCACTCAGCTGTATGAATGAGTACCTGGCTATAGACAGATGCTAGTAGCGAGGCTAAATGCTTCCCAGAGATGATGATCGTGATGGATTGAATAGGTCTGCCAGGGAATAAAGTGTAAAGCGCTTTGAACATTCTTAAGGACTGGATATTAAAACTTACCTTTACTTGTTACAATATATGTACTCTCTGGTATCATTCGAGAATATTCTGATGAGTTTGCTGTTGCTGTTGTAATCAATTCGTTTTGATGACGTCAGCAGCAAAAAGCAGTTGTTTAACACGTTTGACGAACTCTGTGATTGATGAATAGGAAGAAGACAGTCATAAGGTCGGATGGTTGAGTATTAAACAACATGACGAGGCGACCAGTGAGTTTTAGCTGCAACAAAAACGCACACAAAAACGCGAACTACGTTTGCACGTAGGACATAATAATTACGTATGTGGCAGGTGCAATGTGGCGTGTATAATGTATTACATATTATCACCCGACGTGCGTACGTATAATATGAATACAGTTTAAATATGGCAGTATAACACCTCGTAGTCTTCGAGGTTCACTCGCCTCTTACTGTGTTCATCTGTTTTTTTTAACCGTTGACCTCTGAACTACTAATTAACTCTTCATGCTATGCTTTTCTAGACGGTCTTTCTCCTACCTGATAAGTGATCAACTCTCTAGGTGGCGTCACTGTCTACGAATCAATACGATCAACATTATGATAATGTAATGATGATAGTTGTTGCTCTTTTTCATTCCAGGGGTTCGTGTCAGCTAATGTTATTAAATAATATGATGTTTCCAGGTGTATGTACACATATTGTTTGCATGAATGCGCATATGCTTCTACTTGCGTTATGTATGTACGTATATATCGGCGTATACATGTACGCCTCACCTTCGTTTGTGCATACATGAAAATAGTGAACAATAAATATGGGACTTATATTCGACTTTGAACAGTCAATTATTTCAAGACACTTACACATATATCCATTTTCTTCTTTGCAGATGATGACGATCGCGTGAAAAGAGGCATTTCGTAGGTTAGTATTTTGTACGTTGAATTAATACATTTTGTATCAATTTATTTGTATTCCAAAACAAACAGTTAACATTTCTACACCATAGTGTCCACGTAAACATATATATCGTAAACAATTACTACGTAATATATTCTTACATCATGCTTTAGTTTGAATACACCCGTGAATTTGCTATGTAGAAATATGTGGTGTCTATATAAGTTTGATTTGATTTGACTAAAGGATATTTTTCGTTTAAAATGCAAAACGCATTGATATTTTGCAGAAAATGTTGCTACCGCGTAACTTATGGTACAACACACATGTACAGGCACACACACACACGCACACGCACACACCTCCACAGACACACACGCACTCACAATCACACACACACTCGCACACACATACACACTCACACACACACACTCACACACACACACTCACTTACACGCAGGCACACAAATACTCACACACAGACACACAGACACACACGCACACACACGCACACCCACGCACACACACACACACACACACACACACACACACACACACTGTTCCAGCAACCAGGCTGCGTTCGGCACCCAAGTGCGCGAACGACCACCTCCCCCGGGATAAAGGCTATCCACGCCGCTAAAACGGATGTCACTGCTACTCTTGGCGTTTTGTCGTCTGCCATTGGCAGTCGAATGGATGCTTCTGCCACAGGCACAATTCAGCAAGAGGAGGCTGCTTTGTTTACGTCCGACACATTTCCCATTACCACTGGTCATATGCGAGCGGTTACCGAGGTGCTTTGTGCTACCGCAACGACGTCAATGGAAAGAAGCCCGTCAACAGCTACTCCCCGTAGATGCTGCATTCGCCAGGTGGCGGTGGTATTCGCGCCTAATCCGTCAGTGGCCGCCACAACGAGCTATATATGACTGCAAAGCAATACATCTCGGCTAATGTTATCACTGCAATGTATTTGACTGCCTCCAATAATTTCGTTTGACCTCGGAAGCAATAATAAGACTGACTTTCGCCGAAAATGTAGCGATACATATCTATGACTGAGCTGGTTGTGTGTGTGTGTGCGTGTGCGTGCGTGCGCGTGCGCGTGTGCGTGTGTTTGTGTGCGTGTATGTCTGTGTGTGTGTGTGTGTGTGTGTGTGTGTGTGTGTGTGTGTGTGTGTGTGTGTGTGCATGCGTGTGCGGGCGTGTTTGTGATGTGTGTGTACGTGAGTGTGTGTGCGTTTGTGTGCGTGCACTTGCGTGCGTGCGTGCGTGTGTGTGTGTGTGCATGTACGTGTGCGTGCGTGTGTATGTACGCATATGATATGTTATGCTACTTCTCCTAGATGTGTTGCATTTCGGTCGCTATACTTTCGCGGGTTCATCTACGACCGCGTGACGAATCCGTAACTTCTTCCGTTTTTCTCGACATTCAACCTACTATTAAACTTTTTGTTAAAGGTCAAATTACGATTATTCCAAGTTACGCAAAATATTCCCAACCAATCATTGAACAAGTTACGTAGCTTAATGATGAAACAATCGTACAAACAAACACAGCTTGTGCAACAAAGGTACGTAATCACCATCGTCCGGCACGAACATTTATGTATCAAATTGGTATGTAAAGCTTAACAGATTTCATTCGCATAACAGACACTCACGCACACGCACACGCGCCCACACGCACGAGCGCGCGCACGCGTACACACACTTGACACGCACGCACACGGCGTTACACCTTGGCAGCAGAGTCTGGGTATGTTAGTCTTTTAGACGCACACTCTGTTTATTCGTGTGCTATCTTGCAACCCAACATCGCGGATGTAAATCGGTCTTTATAGACCATTTATTCCGTACAATTCATCGTCCACATTATCAAGGTTGTTGCAAAAGGCATGGTCGAGAGAAGTCACGGTGGTGCTGTAGTCAACATCTCGACGATATTTGGAGTGGATATATGGAGCTTCGTACTTCCTTTGTTTTTCTGTCTAGATCGTTGAGAATTTGTGGTGTAGAAAAGTTGAAAGCGGTTGAGTTATTGATCGATAAGTATCATTCTTGCCTTAATATTATTCATAAAGTAGCAATAGGCATATAATGAGTAACAGTTGTGTTTAAAGTTAGTCAGATAAACTATTTTGGAACACTTTAGTCTAGTGAGTGATAAAAGGGTAACTTAGGCCGCGATAAGTTTGTAAACAAGATTTAACAAACCTGATTGTGTAGTAGAATATATAGGAATAAAGGAACATACATAAAACTACTTACATAAGAGAATATCTGAGTAAGCCAGAACCCGCTGGATATTTTGATTAGCAATCATATAAATAAGGCAATCTAGCGTAAAGTGAATAATTGTATTTAAATTAGGTCATTCATGACACTACTGGTAAAGTTTAGCGTTTGTGATAGGCTAGATAGTCAGCTATGTAATTAAAATCTGCTGTGATATAACGTGTGCTGTAGTACACAGGAAACGGTCTTTCTAAACACTATCTTAATCTTAAAAGTGTAATGTTTGTGCACAGTAAACAGTCTGCTGAAAAACCACATAGTGAATAGTGTAAACATAGTTGAATAAACTATTTTGAATAGATAGTTAGATTATTATCATTAATATTAAATGAATTCTGATATGGTGCCGTGCAAGCAGCATGTCAAGGCAAAGCGACACTTGGTGTGCGATGACTGCCACAGCTGGGTGGATTTAGCCTTGTCCGGCTGTGGGAAGTCATGGACAGATAGTAAGGAAGAGGGATTCACCTTTCAGTGCGTGGGGTGTTGGAAGGTGGAATGTCTGCAGAAGAAGTTAGTTAGGTTGACAGATATTGTGAAGGGGTGGAGATGAGAATTAGCAAGGAGACATAGAATTACATGAAATAATCATTAACAGAATTATTCAATAATTGCGTACATTACAAAGAGATCAAAATTCTCAAAGAATCGCTTTAATTTCTGCTAGATTTGCCGTGATGTTATCATAAATCCAAATGACATATGTATCTACACGCAGGGAAGCACCGATTGAGAGCTGTCATAATTTGACATATGTGACACCACACTGCAGAACAACATTATTTCTACTCACTCATCAGTAGAGAAATCCATTCAGAAACTCATACAAACTGCATAATACTAGTTATACTGTGCACTGTTTAACTTCGTGATGGCGCTACGACATCCGTCTTAATGTGGCCTTACCCCTAATGCTTAGTCGCAAAAACAGTGGTTAGAAAGTGCTGCCCCTGGCGGACTTCATCAGTAGTTACAGGGAAATCAAACAGAATGGATGTAATCTTATTCTTTCTCTTGTTGGTTGTTCATGATAGTTTAGATTTCACTGAAGCAAAGTTTTTTCTGCTTCGATAAAACGTATTTGGACAGTAAATTCGCTAGAATATAGTTTAAATCTTGTATAAGACGATTGTACAATAAAAACGAACGGACAAACTCCCTCTTTCATAATAATAATCCTAGTAAGAAATTCCGTTAATAAATTCACGGGTTTGCCATAGATATATTTGCCTAGGCTTGGAGAGCAACATTATGTGTTTGAGTGCGACTGGACATGTGACTTCTACAGTGACAACGGAGCAGTGGGAGGAGTTCCTGCAGCCGATGGGCTCGTGCGGTGAAGTCCTGGACTAGGCAAAGATCAAGACTGCGTTTCTGCGAGCTGTGGAGCTTGCCGTTGAGTCGGTGCAATTCCCCGCCAGTTGGTCTCCTGACAGTCACAAGGGTATGGTCGATCCTAACCACTACCTTATAGACAAGACGTCCCACGAGCATTTACAAACCTATCTACGTACGTCGTCCGGCAATTATGTTGGGGCTTCAGTACAACAAAAACTATTCGCAAACGGACGACGAAGAAGTGATGGCGAAGCTCAACCACGCTCCGACTACGTCAACGTCGATCTGGCACCGTGCATTCGAATACCGAAACGTTGTGAATACTTCAGCGTCCGTTCTCTTGCCGAGACGCGGGACGACTGGAGATTCTCGTTCTTGAAACACGTGTACGAGAGTGACGACATTCCTCTACACGTCGTGTGTTCGAAGACGGACTTAGGGTCTCTCCTCCCACCTGTGGCGAATGTCTTGCAGTTGGCGCTTCTTCGGGCAAGCATAACTGTTTTATTTTCGTGTGTCTAAACACAACAACAAAGGACACGGAAATGTTTGAAGATGATTTCTGCGGGCGTATTTCGGACATTGCATGGTAAGTGGCCATGTTTAATTTCGTCCTACTTTCAAAATGTGTCCTCTATAGAGAGAGACAGGCAGAAACCAGGGCATTATTTTCCCGTCGTACTATGTACATATCTCGTAATTTGAGATATTAGAAATTCGCTAACATATTTAACATTTTTACACGTGTCGTCGTAGTAATTAAGGTTATAGATCCATCAGTGGATGATTTTGTCGAAGACAAAACAGTTTCTGGTGCAGTGTTACGGTGTGAGCATCGCACTCAATAATAATTCCCCGAATAATTACGCCTGACAATAAGCTTGATTCGTCGCGGTTAGTTTCTTGTATAACTTCTAGAGAAAAATAACCCCACGTTTAATAAAATATACACTGATAAACACTCTCTTATTTAATAAAATATACACTGATAACTATGTCTTTCACAGAGATTGTCTCCCAATTGTGTTCACATGAGAGCGCAGCGTCTCATGAAGCACCTCAAAGGCAAGTTCCGGACGAAATGCAATGTCGACTTACCGCCGGAATTGTTCGAAGCCATTGGCAAAGACTTCGGCCTGGACGCCAAACGGCTTATGGCTGACACCAAGTACGCGGCCCGGAGGTACGAACATACGTCGGTGATACCCAGCTACAGTTAAAGACGCTGTTCCTGTGGGACATATACGGTCCGACGGCGCTGGACCGCTCCGGACCGTAGGCATTCACGGTGGTGTCTACTTTAATCCGCTGGCTCGCCACGTTAAGCACTCGTTACAATGTCAGGAAAGGGCGATTTTGGGAGGCCGTAGTATCACAGATACCGGTAACTGTCGTCAGGTTGACGGAAGTGACGTTCGCGCGGACAAGACACTTCTTTTTCAACAGTCCGATCTCGTCAGTCGACGTGGCGCACAGTACCGTGGAACAGATGACGGATGTCGTATGTAGCATGATCGGTTACATCGAATCTCTGGGGATTCGAATGGTCGACACTGCAGCTGATGGCCGTTGAATGATCTTTCACAAAATATCCGAGATGTGAACGTTACAGTTAGGCCTACACTGTGCGTAGTACGTCCGTGGAAGGTTTGATATTGTGGTGGGGTGAGTGTTTATAACTTTTATTCAGACATTCAAATACATCCCCTCTAGAGGCTCACTAAAACACACCTGCAGAACTCTTACCTCAACCGTGGGTTGGATACGCTTGTTATTTAGTCGTGTATGTTTAGAACCGAGTGTATTAAAGCTTGCTTCAATAATGCTGTAGTTCTGTGATTCTGTCTATTGCGTCTAGTAGTGAATTCCAATTCTTGTTCATGGAAAATAAGAAAATGCGTAATAGTTCTTGCTGGTGTGGATGGTGTTGCAGTTTTACTATTTCGATGGCATGATTGACGTTGGTCGGGTCAGAGGAGGTTTCCGACAGACAAGGGTAGATGATACTGAATGGCTTTGTGAAGTACGGTGAGGCGCCCGTATGTTCATGTGGTTGTCAGTTGTTCTATATTTATTTTTACCATTTCTGACACAAATACGCCTTTTCTAAAAACTGGATTTTTCAGAAGAACAGGACGCCGGGATTGTCATTAACTTTATTACAACGTACCCTATGTACATTCTAAGCTTGAAAGTAAGCCGGTACGTTCGAGAACACGGCACATCGGTCGTTGTACACGAGTTAAAGGGAATAAAAACATATATTGCTCGAATTCATGTTATATTACATTCTGCTATCTATTTCCACGTCCACCAAGCCAAAAAAAATCAAAAAAATTCAATGAATTCCACATTTTAAGGTGTGCATCCGGACATTTTCGAATATGCATATTTTTTGCGCGCTTTTCGGGATGCCGAGATGTGACGTCACTTATGACTCAAACTCGCATCAGGCCGACCCTTTCCATGCATTCAGAGCATGTTTACAAGTATAGCTTTTGGGTCGAAACGAGCGTCAGAACGAGTTATTGTGCAATACTCCGACGTAATACAAACACTAATCATCATAGAGGAACAAACATTTATCTTACGGTTCCACATGAATCGAATTTTATTCAAAACAATGAATGCGAATGGTATAAAATGATTTTGTTTATATTACTTCGTGAAAACATAAACAAACAAAGTGTAAAGAAAATCAAAGGTTTGCATGCTGTCAGGATTGAACCGGCGTCGCCCGATTGTAAAATAAATGACAAGTAACCAACACGCCTACCCACTGAGCTAGCGGGACCAACGGAAACTCTCTGACTGATTTAAGTTGTTATGATAAATTGTACAACTCCTTCATATATCGATATTCTAGTGATATCATGATATTATACACGTTACTTTATGTAGCTGGATACAATATATGTTTGCTATGTATGTTTATTGGTGTAGATTATCTCCCGTTGGTTGCATTCGATATAATTATTCTGAAAACGAGCCCAAGCTCGGCGAAACCTAGTCGACTTGTAGGCCCATTCGCATTCGTTGTTTTGAATAAAATTCGATTCATGTGGAACCGTAAGATAAATGTTTGTTCCTCTATGATAACTAGTGTTTGTATTACGTTGGAATATTGCACAATAATTCGTTCTGACGCTCGTTTCGACCCAATAGCTATCCTTGTAAACATGCTCTGAATGCATGGAAAGGGTCAGCCTGATGCGAGTGTGTGTCATAAGTGACGTCACGATATCACGTGATCGCCTAGCTCATTAACATTTTATTTTCCGCGGGAATCGCTTCACAGACGGGCTTAAAATCGAATTTATGGTACAAATGTATTTTTTTTTATTTGTTTAATGTTGTCAAATGTTACATAAAATGTTAAACTTTGTGTACACATGGAAAAAGGATTTTAGCTAATGCCTTATTTTTATTTCCTTTAACAATTGTACCTCTCCTGTGACGTGGGCTCTCTCGTTAACACATGCAGTGCATAGGCCTACACAAATTAACACAGCTGGTGAAGCAGATCGCAAGAAGGGACAACACAGAAACCATGCACACGCTCCTTACTGTAGTTACAGACAGGAGACGCGCTGATCGGGTGCAACACTGAATGAATGGAACAGATTATCTGATGATTGTGTGGGTGCTAGTAGTGTGAATATGTTTAAAAATTAAATCGACACTTACCTCAGAAGGGCTGGATATATGTAGATAAAAGGGTTGGACTCTCGATAAGCCAAAGGGCTTCCTTGTCCACCTGCCATCTAGAGTTAATTCTCTGGATGGCAATCTTGTTAAATCTTGTTAAATCTTGTTAAAACACGATGTCTTCTTGCCAACTATATACATTAGACGAGGATAAACCCAAACTGTTGAAATCGAGAACGCGTATACTATATTTTGGTTCAGTCTGCCCCTTCACTTGTATTTGTACCATACGTTGACTGCGTGACCTCCGTAACTCGAGGGAAAACCAGCTACGCAGTGTGCTAATATTGATTGGCTACTCTGATTCACCGTAAACAATCGTTGCCGTCACAGTAAAAAAAAAAAAAATTATCCACGTATGTACGAGAAACGGTGGCGCCTCATTGCGGAGTCATAGGCGGCCAACATAACGTTCCCTTCATTTGCTGCAAAGTTTCTCTAACAATCTTCTTGAAAATGTCACTGTATATTTAACCTCCATTGACACAGATGCTGTGTAAAATTCGTGAAATGTTCCAACTTCAGTTTACAACAGACCAATTTCTAACCTGACACCCCTTAAAGCGATTCTTTGTAAGCTAATATACATTCGAGCTATACTGCATCTAAACGTTATAATTTCCCATAATTACTTTCTCTGCTACTTATGTCTTGCATGCTTATGCATAATTTGGGTGTTATCTGCACAAAAAGCCAATAAACAATTGTGTTTACGCGAATAATTTTGAGCTTGCTGCCACGTCGATGATTAGTTATGTAGCACGAGTGTAATGAATATTCATGCACGCGCAGTGAACCACGCAAAGACCGTTGACGTCACACACACAGTCAACATGTCACATTCCTAGGTGAGTAGATTCAAGCAATGGCATTGTAAATAAGCAATTAAGCAATTTGTAGACATGTTTAAATTCACAGTTATTTGTTATAAGTGTAGGAAGCGTATGCATTGTTTATTTATTCTGCTTCCCAATGCCGTCAACCGAGTAACGTTTCGATTAAGTAGAATTATAACGTCCGCCGATGCCGACGGCTGCAGTCGATGTCAGCTGGGACTCGGTCTGTCGAGCCTCTACTACTAGGCAAGTGTCTCCCCTTTCTGGTTAGTAAAACTGCATTGCTCAGTATTTGACATGCAGTGAACGAAATTGCGCACTAAAATATCAGTATATGCAACCATAGCAAGATGATTACCCTGGTCGTGGATGTTATGTTTTGCCTAAAGCTGGGACTTGGGGCATATTTGGGTTTGGGTATGTGTGGCTAGGGGACTTGCCTTTCCAAATTCTACTCAGCCGTTTTTGAAAAGTCCCCGTTTCCCCACTTATTTGAACCGAAACATGAAAGTGTGATATTCGTACGTTCACATGCTGTTTCTAATGCTACAGCTACGATTGTTAGTAAACCTGGCCGGCAGGTCATCATTCAATGTAAACGTTTTAGGTTTGTTAAACAGTTCACAATACCGTGTTGCCACGGAATTTGTGATCCACGAATTTTGGACACCAGCAGATCTGCACTTTAGTATACATACCGTTTTATCAATGAATACATAAAAAATATATAATAATATATTAGATCAAGGTGGCTGCTGAATAGCACATTAGATAATAATAGCACTCGTTAAAACAAATGAAACATTTATGTTTGATATGCTACTTTACCGTTACTGTACACTTTTCATGAAAATGGCCCATATGTATAATTATATAGAACTTTAATTATTAGAGCAAGAATCAAAGAAAATATACAGTGCACTCTGGATAAGGTCGAACTTCCAGGGACCCATGAAAATACTGATAAGTGGAATTTCTGATAATTAGAAAGTTATCAGAAGGTCCCCTTATTGGGACCTTTGTCCAGGACCGAGGAAAAGATTCATTTAAGTTAGTGAAAATTCAATTATGTGAGTTCGAATTAGCTGGAGTGCATTGTATATGACCAATGCGTAGAGGTAATTATGTAGAAGCAAATTAAAAGTTGTCCAAAGTAATGGATTGGGATTTTAGTCTGAATGAATCAGCATAATAAGGTTATCTTGTCTTTCTTTTCCATTTAGCCAGCTGTACACTTGGTGATAAATCCCATAATCTAATATCTAAACTGAATTAATCTGCACAGTATTGAATTAGTTAACTCATATTTAGGCTCAGTTTCCTAAATTCAACTTTGTTTATTTGCAGGAACATTGGAAACAGCTGAGCTGATGGAAAGAGGAAATTGAAGAGCTCTTCATAACACTGCCATTGATTGGACAATGAGTCACCTGACATAAGATGGTGCCTGACTTTGTTCTGCCCCATTCTGTTCTGTGCTACATCTACTGGGAAGGTGTACCTCACTTCGGGTTTCAAATGGATGTGTGCATCTGATAGCTTTGTGTATCAAAATGCATAACAGTGCTATTAATAGGACAATATGTTAACTGACATAGTGGTGAAGAAGATGTCTGACTTTGTTCTGCCACATTAATTCCGTGTGGCTTCTGCTGGGAATATGTACACCCACTATATGTTTCAAATGGATTTGAGCAATCGATCGATTTGTGCATCCAAATGCACAACATCCCGTCATTATATTGCAAAATAGGTTACATAATAAAACTATGCTTTCTTGTGCTCATCATGTTTGGATTGTGTTCTACAGCATATTCTTCTAAATGTGTTAAGTGAACTATAATAGGAGTAGTGTATAAAAAGGTGTCGACAAAGTTGCCTTTACAATAATTTTGAAAATTCATAAGATATAAATGTTCCACACCATTCAAATTGTTTTAGGGATCTTCTTGAGTTAAATACACCAATGATGACTGAAAACTGTTTTTTAAATATGCATTACGTTTAAAGTTTTTTATTTTATACCTTTATTTTCATCATACAATAACCATTTTATTTGTCATCAGTAGTAATAGAGGTTAAGTATGATGGACGTTGGATTCGTCGCGGTGGAAGCCCCATGTTAAGAGATAGGGTTTTTCCACTTCCACCGCGGCGCGACAAAGTTAAGGATTATGCAAATGAGGCGACCTCATAAGCGTGGTTAGTTATACAGTTGACCAATCACGAGCGAGCTGGTCATTGTGGGCGTGGCTAATTATGCAAATGACCTTATATGGGCATGACTAGTTATACAATTGACCAATCACGAGCGAGCTGGGCCTTGTGTGCGTGGCTAGTTCCGACCCCGGGCTAAAGTATAGCTGGGCCTTGTGTGCGTGGCTAATTTTATCGCAAAGGTATCCGACCCTTTTTGGGTTTTTATCCCATGTTAAAGCATAGGGAATTTTCACCCCATGTTAAAGTATAGGAGTTATTGTCGCAAAGGTATCCGATCACTTTTCGAATTTTTATCCCATGTTAAAGCATAGGCGCTATTATCGTAAAGGGGTGCGACCACTTTTTGAATAAAATAAAATATACCAAACAGCATTTGAATATGTCACACACGAGATTGCTTGACCCGTAGGCCGAGGCTTCGCCAAGGGATCGACCCCTTATTTGGTTGACAATGACATGTCGAAAATGTGGTGTTATAATAAGGCGTTATGTGTAACAAAAGGGTTGTAAATTCAACGGAAATCGTTTTGTCTGAAGTAATGTATACGAAATGTAGACTACATATAGGACTATGTTATATCAGGGCCTATAGCCTCGTTTTTTCGAACAGAGCGATCATTTTGGAATTAGACCTTTGATGTACTCGATATGTATTATGTGTCTGGGCATATTTGTTTGTTTGTTTGTTGATGTCATCAAACTGTTACGCACAGTAATTTTTTACCCGAGGTTGACTTGGTTAATCAGATAGTGCTTTGGTTAGCCATTGTTTTGAGCTTTCGTGCTTGAATATAAGCCCATCATTTGGTGTTATGGGCAGTGACATACTATAGTATAGCGAGTGAAAATTGCCCCTGCTAACCGGTATAAACTGTTATGAACTCGTAATGAATGCTCTGTGACTGTGTGTTGAAAAAAACATCTGTTATCTGTCCCGTGTTAAGGCATAGGGAAATATACGAACTTATTTGTTAAAACATTCAAACTACCAGCTATCTGTGTAATATTTTGGTCAAACTGTTTGTCATTTGCACTTACCAACGGTCACAGTTGAAAGTCCGCGTACAAACCGGATCCAAACTGGTGTCAAACTGTTTTGAACTGATATATCCTATCCAAGTCTCATCCGTATTTCATCTGTGCATAGAGACCACCAATACTGTTTCAGCATTTTATCATCCTGGTGTTCTTAACCTATACGTGTGTACGTATGTACGTATGTACGTAGGTGCATAATCGCGTTCAACATCATTATTAAATAAATAAACGCGCTATGTGCGATGCGCAATGTCGACTCGATCACCTTGATGCCAAAGATCATATATAAATACAAGACGGCGCAGTGCTCGCTATCTACATTGTTCGAGGAAAGTGAAGCGTCATGTTACAACAGTACAGGTACATAATAACCTCCCAGATAAGATGTACCAGTATTTATATAGTTTACCGTATTAAGGATCAAGTGTACAAATGTCCATTAGAACGTTTTTATCTTTTTTCGTACTATAGTATTTAAATTCGTGCTTCTTCGGTAAAACCTTCCAAACTTGCTTCTGTCGTAAAACAACTAACCTGGCATGAGTAACCGAAAACGAACTCATAGATTCAACAGTTATGTTAACCACTTATATCTATGTGTAGTTCAGTACAGATATGTTAACCACTTATGTATCTGTGTAGTTCAGTACAGATACGTTAACAAGTTATGTCTGTGTAGTTCTGTAGAGATGATAGCCACTTATGTCTGTGTAGTTCAGTTAATGTAATCAGACCAACTAGTGGTGCAAACGAAACACTATGCTTTGACCAACACACGGCACGAATCGGACTCAGACCAACTAGTTGCGTAAACGAAACAGAAACTTAACCGATTACGCTGCACAAATTGAACTCAGACCAACTAGTTGCGTAAACGAAACAGAAACTTAACCGATTACGCTGCACAAATTGAACTCAGACCAACTAGTGGTGCAAACGAAACACTATGCTTTGACCAACACACGACACAAATCGAACTCAGATCAACTAGTTGCGTAAACGAAACAGAAACTTAACCGATTACACTGCACGAATTGAACTCAGACCAACTAGTTGGACAAACGAAACACTATTCTTTGACCAACACATGTCACAAATTGAACTCAGATCAACTAGTCACACAAACGAAACACTATGCTTTGACCAACACGCTGAACGAATCGAACATTGAACTCAGACCAACTAGTTGTGCAAACGAAACACTATGCTTTGACCAACACGTGTCACGAATTGGACTTAGATCAACTAGTTGTACAAACGAAACACTATGCTTTGACCAACACGTGTCACGAATTGAACTTAGATCAACTAGTTGGACAAACGAAACACTATGCTTTGACCAACACGTGTCACGAATTGGACTTAGATCAACTAGTTGTAAACAGAAACTTAACCGATTACGCTGCACAAATTGAACTCAGACCAACTAGTGGTACAAACGAAACACTATGCTTTGACCAACACACGACACGAATCGAACTCAGATCAACTAGTTGCGTAAACGAAACAGAAACTTAACCGATTACACTGCACGAATTGAACTCAGACCAACTAGTTGCGTAAACGAAACAGAAACTTAACCGATTACGCTGCACAAATTGAACTCAGACCAACTAGTGGTGCAAACGAAACACTATGCTTTGACCAACACGCTGAACGAATCGAACATTGAACTCAGACCAACTAGTTGTGCAAACGAAACACTATGCTTTGACCAACACGTGTCACGAATTGGACTTAGATCAACTAGTTGTACAAACGAAACACTATGCTTTGATCAACACGTGTCACGAATTGGACTTAGATCAACTAGTTGAACAAACGAAACACTATGCTTTGACCAACACGTGTCACGAATTGAACTCAGACCAACTAGTCGCACTAACGAAACACTATGCTTTGACCAACACGTGTCACGAAAACGAAACACTATGCTTCGACCAACACGTGTCACGAATTGAACTTAGATCAACTAGGCACATCACACGAGACTATGACCGAGATATGTCACGAGACTTCGGATGCACGTCACACGAGAGTACCAACGAGACAAGAGACGAGACTATGACCGATAGATGTCACGAGACTACGGATGACACATCACACGAGACTACGGATGACACATCACACGAGATTACGGACGAGATATCACACGAGAATACCGTCGAGACAAGAGACGAGACTATGACCGAGATATGTCACGAGATTACGGATGACACATCACACGAGACTATGACCGAGATATGTCACGAGATTACGGATGACACATCACACGAGACTATGACCGAGATATGTCACGAGACTACGGATGACACATCACACGAGACTACGGATGACACGTCACACGAGAGTACCGACGAGACAAGAGACGAAACTATGACCGAGATATGTCACGAGACTACGGATGTCACATCACACGAGACTTCGTATGACACGTCACACGAGAGTACCGACGAGACAAGAGACGAGACTATGACCGAGATACGTCACGAGACTTCGGATGACACGTCACACAAGAGTACCGACGAGACAAGAGACGAGACTATGACCGAGATACGTCACGAGACTACGGATGACACGTCACACAAGAGTACCGACGAGAAAAGAGACGAGCCTAT
>CM034543.1:40811387-40837080 GCA_020002185.1 Paraescarpia echinospica
TGCTCATACAATGAGTCGTATACGACTTTCTCACAAACTTTGCTAAAGAGCGGTAAGAGTGACATAGGTCTGTAGTTGCACACATTTCGTTTACCTCCCTTCTTGTATACAGGAACAACATTTGCTCTTTTAAAACAAGTTGGAAAAGTTCCACAGTTTAAGGACATATTAAAAGCATAGTTATTGAACCTGTTAATACGGCGGCACATTCCGTAAGGATTACACCTGATATATTGTCAGGACCGCATGCTTTGTTTACATGGGTGGTTCTTAGTACTACGATGACATCATCATAAGACACATTGATATTAGTCATTGAGTCGGGTTGACAGGAGGGAATACGTGGATAAAAAAGGTTATCTACTAATGTAAAGACTGATTCGAAGTGGTCAGAAAATAGTTCTGCTATGTCAGCTGGACTGTCTGCCTCAGTGCCTTTATATACCATTGAGTTATGAAGTTTTACATTAGCTTGTTTGATTTTGGCAAAACTGAATAGACGTTTGGTGTTTTGTTTGACGGTCTTTTCAATTTCCGATATGTATTCACAATACCGTTCTCTCTTAAGTTTCTTAAAAGTGGTTCGTAGTTCAGAAAATACTTGGTAATCAGATAACGAATGTGTGCGTTTCCATGCTTTGTGTGCTGTGCGGTGTCTTTCTCGTTCAAGGTTGCTATAATATCGTTATCATACCATACTGGGTATTTACGTCAATGAATGCAGATACGAGGAACGCATTCGTTTATGGCAGCATACAATTGTAAAACAGGATCTTGGTATTTCTCTCTGTATGTATCTAACGTATAACTACGTCAGTTCTACATGTAGGTATGGTGTACTAACATTGTGTAGGTGTGGTGTTCTAGCGGGTCAGTTGGGGTAGTTACTGTTTTTTTTTATTTCACCCGGTTGGCCCAGGTGGGGTAGGAATATACGCGGGTTAATTTTTGTCCATGTCTGCCCATATCATTGTAAGAATAACAACACCACCTACTTATTTGTAGGAGGAAGGTGGGAGGAGGGGGAGTTAGGAGGGGAGGTGGGAGGGAGGGGGGAGGAGGGGAGGAGGGAGGGGGGGGGGGGGGGGAGGAGGGAGGAGGGAGGAGGGAGGAGGGAGGAGGGAGGAGGGAGGAGGGAGGAGGGAGGACACAGACTCACAGACACACAGACACACAGACACACTGACACACAGACACACAGACACACAGACACACAGACACACAGACACACAGACACACAGACACACAGACACACAGACACACAGACACACAGACACACAGACACACAGACACACAGACACACAGACACACAGACACACAGACACACAGACACATTGACACACAGACTCAGACACACGCACACTGGAGACTACGCTGGTAAATGTGCACATTGTCCTGCTTCAATGAGGACGTAAGGTATGTTCTACTTTAGCAGTTACCTCGTCATTATTTATATGTTGTTATATTTAAGTGTAAGCCTTAAAAGAAAACCAGCCATAGGCCAACGAACTGGTTTAACACGATTTTACAAGATTGCCACCCAGAGAATTAACACTAGGTGGCAAGTGGACAAGGAAGTCTTATCGAGAGTCCGACCCTTTTATCTATGTGTGTCCCGCCCTTCTGAGGTATGTGTCGATTTTATTTTTAAACATATTCAAGCTACTAGCACCCACACAATCAGCAGATAATCTGTTCCATTCATTTACAGTCCTTTGTGAAAATAAGAATTTTGTTATATCTAATCTATACTGCTCCTTTGCTAATGTAACTTCATGTCCTCTAGTCCTTCTATCTTTCTTAACTGAGAACAAAATATTTCTATCAATATTTTCATAACCATTCGTTATTTTAAACAATTCTATCTGATCTCCTCTCAATCTCCTGGTCTCTAGTGTTGTTAGGCCGCATTTTTAGGCGTATTTCGTAGCATATATATGTCCTTCCTGTGATATGGCCTCCACGCTTGAATACAATATTCTAAATGAGGCCTAACTATTGTTTTATACAGCGGTATTATTAACTCTTTTTCCTTATACGTTACGTTTCGCCAAATTAATCCAAGGATTTGATTTCCCTTTGAAGCTGCAATTCCGCACTGCTCTGAAACCTTCATATCTGGACTAATGGTTAACCCTAAGTCCTTTTCTTTTATAGTAGTACTTAGTACAGTACCCCCCATTGTATATTCTACCTCTTCGTTCCCATGTCCTGCGTGGAGGCATTTACATTTCTCAAAATTTAACAGCATTTGCCACTTTTCAGACCATTTGATCAACATGTCAAGATCATCTTGTAAATGTTGTCTATCTCCATCACTTTTAAACCTTCTAAACACTTTTTTATCATCCGCAAATTTCAACACCTTGCTTGATATTTCATCATCCAAATCGTTGATACATATATTAAGAATAATATATGTCCTAGTATTGATCCCTGTGGTACCCCACTTAATACTTAATACATCTAGTTTGAAGCCTCCCCATCAACTACTACACGTTGTCTTCTGTCAATCAGCCATTTTTCTATCCAGTTTATTATACCATTTCCTATGCCATGGGCCTTTAGTTTAAGCAGTAATCCTTGATGTGGTACTTTGTCGAAAGCTTTTTGAAAATCTAAGTAGACGATATCTACTGGTGATCCCTCATCTACCCACTTAATGATGTCTTCCAAAAACATAACATATTTGTTAAGCATGACCTCGCTTTAAAAATCCCATGTTGAGATGGGTTTATCAAGTTATATTTAACAAGAAAATCCACCAAGTGAGCTTTAATTAGTCTTTCTAATAATTTGCAAATCACTGATGTTAAACTCACAGGTCTATTTTTCTCTGACTTTTTCTCGAACCTTTTTTAAATAACGGTATAATGTTTGCTTCTTTCCATTCTAAGGAACAACTCCCTCTTCTAATGACAAATTGAAAACTGTTGCAAGCGGTACGCTAATTTGTTCTACAATTTCCAATAGTAGTTTGGGCGGAATCTCATCCACTCCAGGTGATTTATTATCCTTCATAGCCCTTATTTTCTTAGCTACCATTTCCGGGGTTACAATTAATTGTCCTAAATATTCTTAATCTGCCCCATTGAACTTAGCCTCTGGTACTGGCAGTGAACTAATATATTCCCTGGTAAACATTGAACTAAAGTACTCATTCAGGTCTTCTGCCATTATGAATCCCTCTGATATTATATTTCCAGCACTATCTTCTAGAGGACCGACCTTATCTTGAACTTTTTCTTTGCTTCGAACATACGCATAAAAACTCTTGCTGTCATGTTTTATATTACTAGCTAATTGTTGTTCATAGCTTCTCTTTGAATTTCTATTTTCAGCTGTAGCTTGGTTAAGTTCTTCTTTATAACTGTTGTAGTCTTCATCATTTCTAGTACATCTATATGACTTCCACATCATTTGTTTATACTTAATTTTTCTAATGGCTTCTTTCGATTAGTGTTTCTTTTTGGACCGTTTCCCTTGTTTTTTGAAGGGTACAAATTTATCAACTATGCACTAAATTTCACTCTTTAATATATTCCAGCATTATGTTGCTGTCTTATTTTTTAGTGTGTTATTTCAGTCTATCTTTGCTAAATATTTCCTCATGTCCTTATAACTTCCTTTTTGGAAATTTCTCCTATACTGATTTTTACTATTCCTTTCTGTTTTTACTTTAATGGTAAAATGTATCTGGTTGTGATCATTACTCCCCAGGGGCTCATATATCTTGGCATTGTCAATTAATTAATTCTGTGATGAGAAAACTATGTCTAACACATTTTCACCCCTGGTTGGTTCTAGCACCACATGTTGAGAAAGGAAAATATCTTAAACTAAATCTAAAAACTTGTGGTCCTCACTCCCCATACACTGTAGAAATTTCAATTGTATATGCCAGTAGTTAATATCCCCCATAATAATACAGTCCCGTTTGCTTACTTCCCTTATAGCGTTTTGTATTTTTTTATTCTCTTCTATGCTTATGTTTGGACTTCGATTATCTAACCCAACTGTTAACGTTGAGTTTCCTGTAACTATGTTACACCAAACAGCTTATTCGCAGTCTGCTTCTGTTTCAAATTTGATTTCATCAGCCTGGATAGATTCTTTAATATATAAAATAACTCCACCTCCCCTTCTTCCTATTCTACCTTTCCTAAACATTACATATCCTGTCAGTCCCAATTCAGCATCTGATATATCGGTGGTGGTCCATGATTCAGTGATACCTATTATGTGAGGGTCAATATCTTCTACCATAATGTTTAGTTCATTTATTTTGTTTACTATACCCCGTGCGTTTAAACAAACATATTTATATTCAACTTCAGAAGAGTTTTCCAGACTATTCGTTGCTGATTTATTTTTGTGCTGTCGTTATCTATGCCACCAGTTGCAGGCGTTTCTGTGAGTGCCCCCTGCGAATCTAGTTTAAATAGATGCAACCTGTCCCACTGTCAACATATCGGTGCAGGTTCTCTGAGAAAACTGCTGCCCCCTTTCCACTAAGATGGAGGCCATCTCTTTTATCGACTTCTCTTCTATCACATTTGCTCTCACTTCCTTTCGTCCCTTCATCTTTCCTCCAATCTCATTTTCTTCTCTCCTCTCCCGTCCCATCTTCCCTCCCTCCTTCACTACGATCACTTTCTCCCTGTCACCTTCACGCTTGTCACGTTTTCTGTCGTCGATTTTCCAATATCTTCCCCTCCAATCACCTTCCCTCCTTTCATTCTCCTTTCCTCAGTTGTCATGCTACTGCTATTCTCCTTCAGTCTTGCAGTATTCTCACCTCTCTCCCTGTCGTATCTCTCCATTCGACTTGTCTCCTTTCTAATTCCCATCTCAAATCCTTTCACAATATCTGTCAACCTAACTATCTCCTTCTGCAGACACTCCACCTTCCAACACCCGATGCACTGAAAGGTGAGTCATTCCTCCATGGTTTCTGCCCATGACTTCCCACAGCCGGAAAATGCAAAATCTACCAAGCTTTGGCAATGATAGTCCACAAAGTGTCGCTTTGCCTTGACTTGACGCTTGCAAGGCGCCATATCCATACCAGAATTGATTTAATATCTTAACTAACTTAGTCTTTATAAAGACTGTTTCCTGTCTTGCATATTTTATGTTACAGATTTCACTATTTATTCTATCACGAACGCTAAAATTACCGGTAGTGACCTAATTTAAATACAATCAATTACGTTACGTTAGGCTGCTTTATTTATTTATTTAGGTCACGCCGCCCGACTATCGCCCTTACTTAATTTTAACAATAATGCTACCTAATCAAAATATCTAGCAAGTACTGGCTTACATATATTTTATCTTATGTAAGTTGTTTGATGATTGTTAATTTATCTCCTATATATTCTACCACATAATCAGGTTTGTTAAATCTTGTTTACAACTTATCGATGGCTAGGTTACCCTCTTATCTCTCACTATACTAAGGTGCTCTATAATACTTTAACTAACTAACTTTAAGCACAACTGCTACTCAATATATGTTTACTGCAACTTTATGAATGGTATTAAGGCAAGAACAATACTTATCAATTATTAATTCCACTTGTTTATCAACTTTTCTGCACCACCAATTTCTACGATCTATCTCCGCCAAATATAGCCTCGAAGGTGTGTGTGTGTGTGTGTGTGTGTGTTCGTGCGTGCGAGCGTGCGTGCACGTGCGTGCGTGTCCGTGTGCGTGTGCTTGTGCGTGTGCGTGTGCGTGTGCGTGTGCGTGTGCGTGTGCGTGTGCGTGCGTGTATGTGCATGCGTGCGTGCGTGAGAGAATGAGTGAGTGAGTGACTGAGCAAGTGAGTGATTGATTGAGTGTGTGTGCGTGCATGCTTGCTTGCGTGCGTCCGTGCACGCGTGCGCTGATACGAGTGTGCTATTTGGGAAGCACAAGAAGTGTTCCCATCCCAGAGCAGGTGTTGTATACATGGTAAACATGTGCCTTGCGTCACCCCGCCACTCCCGTCTGTGCCTGCCAAAGGCGGCGCTAACCCATCTCAACGTAAGTAGCAATGTTGAGGAAGGTAAAATAGTAAAATAGGAAGATTAGACCAAACACAAGGAAACTATAATTGCTTGCCCTGCCAAATGTGTTCTCCGTAATAAGATTTCTTCAGGGTCTGCTGTCTTCCTCACCCGTACAAGAGTTGGTGCAATACAAATATTAGCACCACATGAACACGAGACGAGACGATAATCCCCCCTGAAGCTACCGCGCCTTTGTTGGAACTGTCTGCCTTTGTTTATCCGTGTCGCGGACTATTCAAATTTCAGCTTAAGACACACATTTTTAAGAAAGCTTCTGAAGATTAATTATAAAATATTAAGTTTACTCAATATGCAGCCGGTACTTTTTTGTTTTATAAGTTATTCATTAACAAATGTATATTAAAATTTCGTATTAGTTTCTTATTATATTATACATTTTATATACTAAAATAATTACTGCATTCAAACGATTATGTTTTAACAATATTGTATTTAAGCGCCTTCGAAGAGGATGTTATACCTGGAGACACGGTCCTATACAACTCAAATTGATCATTAGTAATAATAGTAATATATTACTATTATATTATTATTATTCAACGTCTCCAGCCGCTTTCTTCTGTCCTACTGCTCTAACCGATGTCTTCCGATTATAGCTATCCTTTACGATTACTCCCCGTAACAGCTATTACTCCTTATAGCTAATACGTGTTACAGCTACTACCCGTTATAGCTACTACACGTTGCAGCTACCACCACCTATAGTTACTACCCGATATAGCTACTACAAGTGTCAGCTACATCCCATTTTAGCTACTTCTCGTTATAAACACTTTCCTTTATAGCTTCTTCCTTTATAGCTACCTTCAGTTATTGCTACTTTCCATGATAGCTATTTGTTTATACCCGCTATAGCTACTACTTACGTTTGCCAGCCGAAGTATTCCCGTCATATCTACGTTTTAATGTATATTTCATAATATATCTGTAGTGCTTATGTACTCTATCCATCTCATATAACTGATTCTCACTTGGTCGAAAAATAGACTCTAGAAAGTAGCTATAACGGGACTGATTTTAATGCCTGCATAACTACTCCTCTCGTTTGTTGTTGTAACGAGATAAAATGTAGCTATAATGGGGTGTTTCTATAATAGGAATGTTAGCTATAACAGGCCTAAGCCTGGCAAAACCTCCTGCTTGCGGGGCAAGGTTATTGGACACTGATGGTCAAAACACGGGGTCACAACACGGGGTCACATCCTCGGGTCACAATTGGTTATAGCGACTATGCTACATATAATAAGGCAGCCCATCATTATTGTTTCCAAACATAACTAATTATAATAATCTTAATCGTAATAGATCATTCTATATCCCCGTCGTTTGATAATCACACTAACGGATTATTCCCGTCGTATGAATGGTTCCAACGACAACGTTAGTAACTAACCTTAACCATAACCACAACTAACTCACACCATAACGAACTTGCCTCTAGTGTATAGGATGATTCTCTAAGGTGACTGTTGTAACTGGATGGTAAACTTATACTGTGGGTAGAGTTTTAAACATTTCGGTAGTGTTTTGAAAGTTCGCTAAAACATTACCGTAGTGTTTTCAGCGGGGTAATGTTGTGAGCGTCTTACACCGGGGGCCAGGTAGATACTGTACTATACATCTTTAATTAAAGGCTACTATTTATGTGAAGGGAATGGTAGCCAGGAACATAGATACATGCGGTTAATGCTTTTCTGTCTTTGTCTGACGCTCTGTCTGTTTCTCTGACTGTTTGTGTGTAGCACGCCATGACGCACTCACACCATGAAGCAGTCACGCACGTACACCCGTATGCACACATACGCACGGACGCACGCGAGGACGCACGCACGGATGCACGGACGCTTGCACGAACACACACACACTCAAACACGCACACACTAACTCACGCACACACAAACACACACACACACACGCACACACACACACACACACACACACACACACACACACACACACACACACTCACACACACACACACCACCACCACCACCACCACCACCACCACTACCAACAACAACAATGACCAACCAAAAAACAAACAAATAAACAAACAAACATACAAGCAAACACGCCATAAGCCAGTCTAATAGCCATTTCCAAACCAATGGCGACGGGTCTCGTTTTACTACGAGCCCACCTTCACCACCGTGCCTTGTTCTAACACACGGCAACGTAACCCCATTAACGCGTCTGTCCCGGCCTGAATGATAACCTCTCCCCACCACCTGCTCCCAGTACCTTCATCCCACCTCTCTCCCTTCTCCCGCCGCCCAGGCGCACTTACCATAACGTCCCCAGAAGTGGCGGTAATAACCAACTGGGCTAACCTGCCGGTGACGTCAGACAGACAAAACAGAGCTGCATTGTTGCTAATTCTAAGGTACTGTAAGAATAAAACGGTCTCTTTGTTCCAGACATCACAACTTTTTCACTAGACACAACTATTTATTTTTTCCGTCAATGCCAATACATTATAAGTCATGAATCAAGCTATTACAGCTGTCGAATGTCCATACTTTGTTCATTGTTGTTAGCCGGTCTCCTTTTCGAAGTATAGTTTACGAGATCTTCTCGATATGATACGCATTTGTCGCCGTGATCTCTTGCGCTGATCCTGTTGATGTATGCGTGTCTTATGCCAGACAGTCAAGAAAAACGCCTACATGCTACATTTCATTTCAAAGTTCCATGTAACAAAAATACATCAGGAGGGTAAGTGTGTAGATTTCACTACATAGAACTTTGTTGTAAAACAAAAACCACCAAAGGACGCAAGACGATACAGGTAAACGAGCGATAAAGCGCCATAGCTTTTGAGACTAACCAAACAGGTTGTCGTGATTCGACTCTGGGCTTGGTTTCCGAGGACTTAGTCGCAAAAAATTGTTCGTATTATTCTATTATATAGATAGACGCTAACTTTGGGGAAACCGGACAGCATCTCCTCCTGGGTGTCGAGGTCCACTCGCTTCGTTCTACGCTCATTCGTTTCCCGTGAACTTTGACCTGATATCTAACAACTTGTGGTGACCCACTCTTTAAAGGGCGTCACTGTGGCAATACGTTCGCTTTATCTAGACATATTTAGTAGGCCTTAATAGTTGTCTACAGAAAGTAAATGGTTAATGAAGTGGATGCTTGTTTAAGAAAAATGGCGATAACCGCAAAGCTAGGTTTGTTGCTAAGCGGACATGAATGTGTGTAGCTTTATTTATTATCGTGAACCACGTCGCAGCTGCAGTATGTGCCTAACACTAAATAAATAAACATGCCACTTACCACTTACCTGAACATGTAGTTGAAACGTATAAGTGATAAATCAGTGTAAACAGAAAAGTATAAATTGAACATTTAAAATCTCGTCAGACAGAATGGCGGCAAGGCAACAATAATGTATAGCGCCGTTACTGCTCGCGGAATAAAGAAACAGCGTTCTCATACTTGCTTGAGAAAAGATTACAATCTTTCATAAGGTCATGCTGACATTGGATGAAAAGACAAACTGTCGCTTAGATAAACACACATCTAGATAAGCCGCACTAATTGTAGGGTACTCGTATTCGTTATTTCCAGTCATACTTGAAAAAAGGGTTTTAGCATTATTGTTTGTTCAAGTGAACACGTTACCGTGTTGATGTAAGGGTTGGCTTATTTGGACTCGTGCCAACGATCATGGAAAGACATTTACGTCTGGGCGCTATATAAGGAGGGGGTTATCGGTGAAATTCAACACTGACAAGGTTCGACTCGTCATTTGAAGACATTCATGTGCCTGAATCAGGTAAGGATGGTTGATGTTATTTTCAAGAGATGTTGGTAAACAGTGGATGTTTATTCTTCCCTAATATTCTTAATACTTCCTCAGAAACGTTCTTGACATTATAATAATGTTGAAGTTATAATGCCCGCAAAACATTTATTTCATCAACCGTGTTTGCAATTGACATGTTGCGACAACGAAATTTTCAACTTGTAAATAAAACATTCAATTTCTAAAGAACCGTTACTGACACTTATTGTGGAGGCCCGCGAGCCTTCCGGCGAATGCGAAAGTTGGATGTCACTTCAGACCACAAACTGTACCGGAGTACAACTGTAAAGCTGTTCTTCATCTCATCATATAATAATACATTTCAATGATTAGCATGATGTAAATGAACACTAACTCCATTTAAAGAATACCTGATATGAATACTGGAATTTTTAAACTGCAATACAGCAGAACCTGTATTGGGCGAATTCTCACGTAGACGACCACCTGTATCGGGTGATTACAGTTCTAGGCACGAATTGTTTATAACTGTAGTATAAAAGTCGTGAGCATAACGTCGTCTGTAAATTGTAATCCGAAGTGTCGTTGTAGCTTTTGTACAATCGTGCGTAGTTCAAATAAGAAGAAACAACAGGCAAAATAGGCACCTGTCAAAATCTGCCAACGGCAATGATCTCGACAGTAATGTCGTTTCGTCTTCAACAACACATAATTCCTGGTATTTCACTCATTTCAGTTAACTTACGATAATTTACAACACGTGACAGGGTCACGTTACTACCAAATGTTAAAATATACAACGGAAGATTTACCCAACAATACTATTAATCAATATATGCTGTACTAATAATATTCCGTTCTCAGCTAGAAAGAGTAGGCCTCTACTTTTAAATATTCCTGTTATGTATCTGCATCCTGCCGTGGGCGACCACCTGTCTTGAACAACAGCTTTGATTGTGCATAAGGGGTGATCAACAGAGAGTTATATTGTATTTGTTAATTATCTCTCTCCATACAGACTTGCTTTGAAGAGACAATGCGTGCGAGAATCGTCTTACTTTTCGCCTTGCTGGCTTTGACGGTTGTAGCGGTTCGCGTAGCTGATGAAGTAAGTACTAATATTAACAAGGTTAATTATTTTCTACTTGAAGTTGTGAACACAGCGAATATATGCAATTATGGGAGGCTGGAGGTATCAAGCAGAAATGCAATGTAATAAATATATAAACAATATAATATATATATATAATATCACATTTATAATTACGGGATGTAGAAAGTAGGAATGCAATCTAATAAACCGTTCGCACTGGCGCAGTGGCTAGAGCATCGGACTCTCGACCGAGAGAACCAGGTTTAGAATGATGTGCTGCCGAGTCGAACCTTTGGCACGTTCGTTAACTCTACGTTGCTCCAGTTCACTCAGCTGTATGAATGAGTACCTGGCTATAGACAGAGGTGTACATTTGTTTACGAATAGTCTTCGCGCATTAATTGCAGCGAGGCTAAATGATTCCCAGAGTTGTCGAGATCGTGATGGATTGAACAGATCTGTCAGGGATTAAAGTTTAGAGCGTTTTGAGCAGTCCTAAGGACTGGATACTGCGCTATGTAAGAACTTACCTTTACTTGTTACAATCTATGCACTCCGTGGTATTATTCCAGAATATTCTGATGAGTTTGCTGTTGCTGTTGTAATAAATTCCTTTTGATGATGTCAGTAACAAAATGCAGCTGTTTAATACGTTTGACGAACTCTGTGATTGATCAATAGGAAGAAGGTGCTCAGCAGGGCGGAGTGTTGAATATTAAACAACATGACGAGGCGACCGGTGAGTGTTAGCTGCAACAATTACGCACACAGTAACGCGAACTACGCACGTAGGACATAATATCTACGTATGTGGCAGGTGCAATGTGACATGTATAATGTATTATAATAGTATAACCGCACGTGTGTACGTATTATATGAATACTATTTATATATTAAACAGCTACATTCGGTGCATTAAGGCAGTATAACTCCTCGTAGGGGGCGAGGTTCACTCGTCTCTTTCTGTGTTCATCTGCTTTTTTTAACCATTGACCTCTGAACTACTAATTTACTGTTTATGCTATGCTTTTCTAGACGGTCTTTCTCCTACCTGATAAGTGATCAACTCTCTAGATGGCGTCACTGTATACGAATCAATACGACCAACATTATGACAATGTAATGATGACAATAGTTGCTCTTTTTCAATCCACGGGTTCGTGTCAGCTAATGTTATTAAATAATATGATGTTTCCAGGTGTATGTACACATATTGTTTGAATGAATGCGCATAGGCTTCTACTTGCGATATGTATGTATGTATATATCGGCGTATAAATGTACGCCTCAACTTCTTTTGTGCATATATGAACATAGTGAACAATAAATATCGAACTTATATTCGTCTTTGAACATTCAACTATTTCAAGACACTTGCACATATATCCATTTTCTTCTTTGCAGATGATGGCGATCGCGTCAAAAGAGGCATTTCGTAGGTTATTCTTTTATACGTTGAATTATAAAATCTTGTATACATTTGTTTGTATTCCAAAACAAACATTTACAATTTCTGCAGCATAGTGTCCACGTAAACATATATATCGTAAACAATTACTACGTAATGTAATCTTACATCATACTTTAGTTTGTAAACACCGTTGAATTTGCTATGTAGAGATATGTGGTGTCTTTATAAATTTGATTTGATTTGATTAATAGGAGATTTTACGTTTAAAAAGCAAAACGCATTCATATATTTCTACCGCGTATCTTAAGATACAACGCACAAGCACACGCACACGCACACGCACACGCACACGCACACGCACACGCACACGGACTCACATGCACACCCAGAGACACATACGCACAAACACACACACACCACGCACACACACACACTCACACATTCACACACTCACACACTCTCACACTCAAACACTCACACACTCACACACTCACACACTCACACACTCACACGCTCACACGCTCACACACACACACACTCACAGAGACACAAACACACACACATACACACACATGCGCACTCACACACACACACACACACTCACACACACACTCACACACTCTCACACACACTCACGCACACACTTACACACACACACACACACACACACCCGCTATTACAATTATGAATCACTATGGTTCTTTAAAAAAAAAGCTTCATTTTGTTGCAGCAACCAGGACGCCTTCGACACCCAAGGGACCGAAACATTGCCCCCAGGTGTAAACTTTTAAAAGGAAAAAGGAGATAAAGCCCGCTACTACGGATGTCACTGCTACTCTTGGGGTTCTGCCGTGTGTTACTGGACGTCGTATGTATGATACAGCCCCAGGCACAACTCAACAAGAGGAGGCTGCTTTGTTTACGTCCGACACATTTCCCATTACCACTGGTCATACGCGAGCGGTTACCGAGTTGCTTTGTGCTATTGCAACCACGCCAAAGAAAAGAAGCCCGTCAAGAGCTACGCCCAGTAAATGCTGCATTCGCAGGTGGCGGTGGTATTCGCGCCTTATCCGTACTGGGCCGCTATACTTGTCGGCTAATGTTATCACTGGTCAGTATTTGACTATCTCCAATAATTTTGTTTGACCTCGAAAAATAAGACAGACTTTAGCCGAAATAATAACTTTGATGCCGATTACTCTTTGTTCTGGTTTAAGTTATTACTTGTAACGAGTCACGTAATACGTTTACTTACTCTGGAGTTTCCCAAAAATTGTACTTGTGCGCTTGTTTTCATGGTCAATGAGTCAGTGATAATAAAACGTAATCCGTCAAATATAATTTTGTCTAGGATTACATATGAACTTATGTTTTTCGGTAATCAATAATCCGGTGGATTCACCTAATCATGACACCACAACTCTACATCATATAATCCCTTCATAAGATACGACACAACAGAGTGGGATAACAGACGCCTCCCTTGTCCCTAATCCACCTCACCCTCCCGCCCATCGCCTCCATTCTCCCTCTTCCCGCCTCCCTTGTCCTTCATCCCCATTATGCTCCCCGTCTCCGCGTCGCCTCTGCCTCCGCGTCCGCCTCCGCCTCCGCATCCGCATCCGCATCCGCATCCGCATCCGCATCCGCATCCGCCTCCCGCCTCCCGCCTCCCTCCTCCCGCCTCCCGCCTCCCGCCTCCCGCCTCCCGCCTCCCGCCTCCCGCCTCCCGCCTCCCGCCTCCCGCCTCCCGCCTCCCGCCTCCCGCCTCCCGCCTCCCGCCTCTCGCTTCCCGTTAGATAGAAAGAAGATGGTGAAATTGCGTGAAAATATTGACATTAAGAAACTTATGAAAAAGATAATATTTCGGAGCAGATTGAGATCGGCTGAACATGTACTTGTACGATCAAGCATGTTTGTGACGACCCACTTAAACTTCAAAGGTGTAAGAAACGACTTTTTGATTTATAGAATGAACTGATTTAAAACATGCGTCAACTTGCATAAACACAAACACCAGTAGCTATTTTTAAATATATTCAAAGCGTCACTTTTTGGTTTGTTGTGTCACCGTGACATTTGTTAATACCGTTTTAAGCAAAGGGATAGCTATAAATAAATTATTGTACATTTCTCAACATGTGGAATTTTACCGCACAAACTAAACAGTGCGCGCTTCCTGTTTTCAAAATTCCGTCCTTCTTACTCACATTTTCACAAATCGTCGATCACCGGGGACAGCTCCGTTTACAGGTATAATAGGTATATTCATTAATATATATATTTATGTATCATTCTAGAGAGCGAACTAACTGTTTACCTATGTGTGGCCGCAGCTTGTTTGATGCCATGACACATGACAACAGTTGTAAAGTTCGAGAAAAGGCAAATTTTATTGCCGGATCACCTCATGGTAACCAGAAATCATATAACTGGATATATGCATTATATTAACAGCATGTGAATTACAGGCAGCATTAAAATATTACTGCTTACATGCATCAAAGGTGAGGGGCCAACCGCCACAGGCACTGTTCCTTGGGAATAGTATCACCCTACCCAAGGCCACAATAGCCAATTTCTCAGACCTAACTGATGGCAGCGAACTACTTCTTGCCAGATCCATGTAACTAATATTAGGTCATGTACTCGTACTCGTAAAACTTATGGGTCATGTACTCGTACTCATACTCATACTCATTGTACTCAGTTGATTTTACGATAACATTACGAGTACATCTGTGTATTTTCTCAATATGTACTGGGGAAAATAAATTTATTTGTAGTTATAAAATTAAACTTTCCTGAAATATTTAAATGTTCAACTATTTTAAAATACTTTGTTATTTCTGATAGAATACCACCTTACCATCCCTACACATAGTGCATCCTCATTCTCTGATAACCATGACTATGATACCCAAACATGACAACAGGCAGCATCGTTTTCCAGTCAGAAACACCCTGTTAAGCGCACAATAATCGACGGCTATCAGTTCAGGCAATAAACCTGTTTGTTCAGTTAAGCCACCAGGATGTCCATAAAGAGTCAATTAGCAGTTAACCCACTATTTAGAGAGGAACTGCCTTTGATGTATTCTGGAGACCCTGCCATTGGGCACTGGCTGACAGTGCTAACTACTAAGAACAAGAATATATATAATATACTTGTACTCGTACTCGTACTCATCCATCCTCAAAGTTATCGTACTCGTACTCGTACTCATGAAAATGTACTCGGCCCCAGGTCTGCTCATCACTCAGTGATGAATATACGCCTAACTAACTAACAGACTACAATAAATGAGCAACATGCGATATATGCACAAGCCAACAAACCTGACACTCAGCAACGGCTGAGCATGCCAGGGAGGAATGCCATTATTACCACACAATAGTTTGACTGATAAGTCATAGCACATTGATGAATGTATGCAGAACTAACGAACAGAAAACAATGCATGAGTAATATGCGATCACATAGTCAAGCCCACAAACCTGACACGCAAGATTGGCTGAGCATATCAGGGAGGAATGCATTATTATCACACAATATTCTACTCACAACAGTGACACATGTACGGAGAACTATAAAGCAGACCACTGTATATGAATAACAAGCGATATATGCACTAACCACCAAACCTGACACTCAGCACAGGACGAGCATGCCAGGATGTCATTAACTCTAACTAGAGCAACAGCAACTAGGCATTAAACCTGAAAGAGATGTACCTTAAGACTGCATCATCGGGATACGAATGTACCTACGAAAGGCAGTAGATTTCCATTTACCCATTGTTTGAATCTGAATATCCGTAAAAACCTTGGAAGCAGCTGTGATAGCTGCCCCAATTCGAAAGGAGTGACCTTTGTACATGTTGGTGTCATATCCCCTATGTACCAGGCAGGCTGCCTGCTAATTGGCGAAAATGATGCAGATATTGGTATTGTATCTGCAAAGATAAAAAGTGGTATGGAACCCCGAGCCCGGAGGTATCTTTTGAATACAGGAATAGGACAATGCTCAGATTGTGATTAAATGTCAAGGACAAGAGACCTGTTGTTTTGTTGATGCTTATAATGGCTGCATGGATTTTTCGTGGTCCTGACACAAACTTCAGATCACCCACCTGCATGAGATTCTCTATACGTACACCTGGACGCATGGTAATTTTCTCAATTCGAAAGAAACCATGAAATGCTAACATAAACATAGCAGCTATTCAGCATTGTACAAAACCTGTGAGATATAACAACCTGTGACGCCAAGACCAGCTGAGCGAGCATGGGGAGATCAATTGAGCACCTTGAGTCTAAATATCCTGCCTTCTTTTGAACCCCAATCAAAAGCTTTTAATATAAAAGCTGTCCACTGAGTGTGGCAAGCCAACAACCTTACAACTGAAAGTTATTGCTGAAACGGCAGATACAGTGGTTGATGCTGCATACTGCTACAACTTCTGAGAAATCCTCTACGTACGAAACGGCGAGACAGCAAAATGGTAGAAGACATATGAGCGATTGTAAGTCCCGCAAAGTGATTGTACGACGACTCGCTAGACGATCTACTAACGTAGTTGCCTTTGTACCCTGTCCCGCCGTCAACCTGAGCTCCAACTTTTTGGTGATAATCACAATGCCATACACAGTCTAACAGGTCAAGGGCAGACATCTCTTTTCCTTCTTGTAGATAGAGATACCTAGATTCACCGACAGCTGCTCGGAAGACTGAAGGTAATGGAGATAGCTCGATTCATTTGCATCCACAAATATGAAATAGTCGAGCAAATATGTGACACTGCTAAAAGCAAAGTGGTGCTGTAGCATCCATTTCACTGCCCGACTGAAACGCTCGAATGTCTAAAAGCTAATCGCAGAACCCAATGTTGTTGTGACATAATTGCCCTTTCCAGGTCTTCCACAACAGATGGTAATCTTGAGGATTAATTGGTATTAGCAAGAACCCATCTTTGATGTCTGCCTTAGCGATGAGACTACCATGTCCACATTGCACAAGTTCTACAACTCTGACTAGGATTTATAATTGAACTGTAGTGAATAATTTAGATGCATAAAAATTTATGGAGTCACCTCGTGGGAAGGATAAGTCATGAATCAGCCTGAATTTACGTGGGTCATGTTTAGGTATTAAAGCAAGGGGGGATGATTGGAAATTTGATAATGGTAAATGCAGATAACCATTAGCTATATGATGTAATTGGTTTACTGGAACCGGCTTTTGCCATTGTCAAAGCCTGCGGGGAACCTGCGGGGAAGCAATATTGGTAATTCCCAGCGATAATCGCTGGCCTTGGTACTTCTCTACATTTCGATCGTTAAGCAACATGTGAAGATTAATGAAGTCTGGCATCCACATCTCTTGCTTCATTGCAATAAGAAGATTGTCCCAAGTGGTCGGTTTATGACATTGCAACTTATTGACTGGAAACTCACCCCCAACACATGCATAACTTCATCGGCCCTATCACTCACTGACTCTAATGGCTGAAACGAGTCTATCTCTTCGACTGGCTGAGCTATATCACCGTCCAGTGGAAGTTCCGGTCCGCTGGCGTGTGGTGGGGTTGGCAACAAACATCCTGACACTTCCAGTGTTGCCATCACTGTTGTCACAATGGCGTGTGTTGCCTCAACGATGGAATTTGGCTTGGAAGCGTTGGTGACAGTAGTGCAGATGGCCCCAAGGCAACGTGTCACAGGACGGCTGCTTGCGACATCTGTCAAGGCCGGTCCTCCCACTGCATAGGCGACAACAGTTTGGCGCTTCTACCGCGACTGCATTCCTCCACCAAATGGCGCAACCTGGTCTTTCCCTGGTGGCATCTCAAATCTGGAAGAATAACCAAAAAACAAAACAAAAACAGAAAACCGCAAGGAGGTATAGTTTCCAACTGTGCAGGATACAATACATGACAAACTTTGTAAGCATAATTATACATGCCGTACAGATTGTATTGGTATACACATGATTCAGTGACTACTCATGCTGATACACGACTGTCATCCTGTCCTGAATGAAGTTCCTGTGGCGTACTGAATTTAGTTAATGACTGCCAATATGTCGGATGTAATGCAACCAATACTAGAACTATAAATATATTCCAAGCCCGTGAAATCGTGAACACTTACGCAGTAGGTGGATGTACCTAACAGAGGAATGATCATTCTCAGGATGTCATTGTTGACAGGATATGTAATTGTTAACAACTGCTGTATAATTGTAATTAATCAATATACACAATAATCATGTATGTAATCATAACGACACACCTGCAATGAGTGAATTGTTAATGGTGTCGTGATTGTAAACACAATCGCAAGCAATTGGAATTATACAGAAGACATCCTAACGACCTAACAATTAATAAGGAATAGACTCATATTTTGGAAAGTATTCATAATTTGTCGTATTTGTTGTGGTATCACCAACCCCAGGACTGGAATGACCTCGTTCTGACCGAACTATGGTTGGTAGAATGTGTCTATGTCCTGTTCATAATATGATCACATATTGGTGAAGCTAAATGGATACACATTCATCTATGCAACCACGTAATGATGACATTCAAACGGTAATACACGTTTTCCTTAACATATAATAGAGTTCCCATGGGTGAAGTTGAATGGATAAACACACGCACCTACCTCACCCAACAAATCTAAAAGTCATTAAATATACATGTTTGTTTTTTAATTTAATACGAACCCAAATGGGTGAGACTGAATGGATACACACCTTTACTGACCTCGCCCAATAATGCAAAAATACAAACATATATGCACGTTTGGTCTAACCTGTAATACAATCCAAAATGGGTGAATATGAATGGATACACACATTCACTGACCTCGCCCCATAATGCTAAAACAAATTCAAACGGATAAGCACGTGTGTTTGACATGTAATACGATTCCACATGGGTAAGACATTCACTGACCTCTCCCAATAATACTAAAAGTTCAAACGGATATACACGTTTTCGTCCTGACATCTCGCCGAACGCACCCGAACGCTGACATTCGCACATAACGAGACATTGGTTACAGCTGATTGACGTTACAACGGTGTGTATCCTTCTTCATGTAAGTGACCAGCTGTTTAAATTGTCTCCCGTGTTAATCCGTATTTGGATGCGTACTTGTCGAGCTCAATGTATGGTGTTATAATGACATAGCAGAGTAACGGTTGGCCAACTATCACTGAACCGAATATGTTTATATTGTCATATCAAACGGGAACGCCAGTTGGCTACTCGTATTACATATCTGGTGTTACGTTTTACTATTCGTTCACTCCGAATCTTCGTGCACATGAACCTATAACTTGCCATGTCAAATCGGGTACCGCCAATTTATTAATTTATTAATACTTATACTCGAGTTTGTGACAACGTTCGTTTTAACATGTTATACGATACCACATGGATAAGACTGAATGGATACACACATTCATTAACATCTCCCAATTATGTTAAAATTTCAAACGGGTATACACATTTGTGTTAACATGTAATACGATTCCACATGGGTAAGATAGAATTGATACACACATCCACTGATCTCGCCCAATCATCATGCTAAAACGTCAAACGGATATGCACGTTTGTTTTAACATGTAATACGATTCCACATGGGTGAGAATGAATGGACACACACATTTACTGTATTCGGCTAATCATGCTAAAAATACAAACGGATATACATGTTTGTTGTAACATGTAACACGATTCCACAGGGTAAGATTGAATGGATACACACATTCACTGACTTCGCCCAATTGAGCTAAAAAGTCAAATGGATATGCACGTTTGTATTAACATGTAAGACGATTCCACAAGGGTGATAATGAATGGATACACACATTCACTGACCTCACCCAACCATGCTAAAAATACAAACGGATATGCACGTTTGTGTTAGCATGTAATATGATTCCTCATGGGTTATCCTGAATGGAGATGTCATCCAACAATGTTGACATTCAACTAAATATACACATTTGTTTTAGCCTGAATAGAATCATGCATGGGTAAGACAAAAATTATATATATACATTCTCGTAACATCACTGTCACGGATTAGCGACGTCTCCGTAAACTAGATGGCTCAGGTCAAGTAGAGTTCGTATATATTAAGGTCAACGCATATGAGAAGGAGTAATTATCGTGAACAAGCAACAAAGACCGAGGACAATTTAATAAACTTTATTACAAGATATCTTCCTTTACGTAAGTATCTCGTTTAGCAAAATGAAAAGAATTAAGAAATCCCGTAACCCAAATCTTGACAGAACATAATATACAATAACACTGAATCAGTGAATCTATCTAACTAAGAAAGTAAGTTACAATTAATCTTTCAGTTATCTCATTCTTCTACCTTTCCAAGGTGGATTGTTCCACTACAAGACCAAACACTAGGCGCCAACTGTTATCTTAGAATAAATCCCATTAGACATATACACAACATATCGCTAGCATTCACGAACTCTCATTACAGTAATAGGTTACATCAAATATATATATATATATATATACTTCAAGGATAATAATACCTCACTTAAAAACTACAGATAACTACCATTCATTAGACTGCAAATAATAGAAACGTTCAATTAAAAAATATACATTTACATTGGGCTTATCCCATCTTGAAACAATACGAACGTTTGATGAAATGATCACGCCGAAACAATCAGAACGGTGTATTTCAGCCGCACTAGTGATGACGCCGGGCAATTGACGCTTGCCGCTGTCCGCCGCGAATTCTCGAGTCGCGTCCGTGCTATGATCGACTTGTTTCGCATGGTCGCAAACGATTGCGAAGTGTGTAGAATACATTCGCGTGAATGACGAGACCACTGTTTGATGATGGCCCGAGCTGGGGTGAGCGCGTCGCGACTTTCGCTCATCGACGCCAATACTCGCCGTGGCAGTCATTCTCCGACGGCTGGGCCGACCGGAAAGTTTCTTCTCTAGAAAGCTGACGTGGCGGCGTGACTTCTTCGAAGCTCGCAACAGTCACTCAGGACGCTGAATGTTGCACACACAAATTTTGGGGAACGTAACCCACGTTAGCGATTCCCGCCACGCTTCTCGTCTTGATTTGCCATTCTTTTGGGAGCAGGGCAACCTGTGTCGTTCAAATTGGGAGCAGGGCAACCTGTGTCGTTCATATAGCCTCCTATAGAGGCTATATTTGGCGGAGATAGATCGTTGAAATTGGTGGTGTATCAAAGTTCATAAACAAGTGGAATTACTGATTGATAAGTATTATTCTTGCCTTAATATCATTCATAAAGTAGCAGTATACATATATTGAGTAGCAGTTGTGCTTAAAGTTAGTTAGATAAAGTATTTTAGGACACTTTAGTCTAGTGAGTGATAATAGGGTACGTTAGCTTACGGCTACGATAAGTTTGTAAACAAGATTTAACAAACCTCGTTATGTGGTAGAATATATAGGTGATAAAGTAACAACCATAAACTACCTACATAAGATAATATCTGTGTAAGTCAGTACCTGCTAGACATTTTGATAAGGTAGCTTTGTTGTTAAAATTAAGCATTTGCGATAATCGGGCGAACTAAGTTTATGTAGCTAGTGTCTCTCTTATTCGCTAGGGCGCTGTATAACCTAAATAAATAAGGCAGTCTAGCGTACGCAATCTTACGTAAAGTGTAACATTTGTGCACAGAAAACAGTCTTCTTAAAGACTACATAGACAGTGAATAGTGTAAACACAGTTGACAAAACTATTTTAAATAGCTAATTAGATTATTATTATTAAATAAATTCTGATATGGCGCCTTGCAAGCGGCAAGTCAAGGCAAAGAGACACTTGGTGTGCGACGACTGCCACAGTTGGGTGGATTTTGCCTTGTCCGGCTGTACGAAGTCATGGACAGAAACCAAGGAAGAGGGATTCACCTTTCAGTGCGTGGGGTGTTGGAAGGTGCAATGTCTGGAGAAAGAGGTAGCTAGGTTGGTAGATATTGTGAAGGGGATGGAGATGAAAATCAGCAAGGAGACAGATGGAATGGAGAGAGACGACAGGGATAAAGTTGGGAATACTGTGAAACTGAAGGAGCAGAGTAGTGGCAACAAGACCGAGGAAAGGAGACTGAGAGGAGGGAAGGTGATCGGAGGGGAAGAAAGTGGAGGATCGACGGCAGGAAATGTGACAGGTGTGGCAGGAGAGAAAGTGACCGTAGAGAAAGAGGTAGGAGGGAAAAAGAGACGGAGAGGAGAGAAGGAAATGCAATGGGAGGAAAGATGACGGGAAGAAAGGAAGACAGGGGAACAAGATTACAACCAGACAGATGCAAACCGTAGAAAGAGCTACACTGAGGCAGTGATTGAGGGGGCAATGAGGAAAGAGAGGGGGAGGACGTCGTTGTTTGTCTACCGGGGGCTAGAATAGAACATGTAACTGAAAGGGTAGAGAAGGTACTGGGGCATGGCAAGGGAGGGTCTATACTAGTACATGTAGGGACAAATAACGCAGAGAGGGAGGGAACAACTGGGATAGTTGAGAAGTACAGACAGTTAGTGAAGAAGTTTATAGAAGACAAGAGTAGAACAGATTATCCTCTCAGGAATTTTGCCAGTAATGGGAGGAAGGGGGCCGACATATAGAAACTGCAAGAGGATGGCGATCAACGCACTAGTTGAGCAGATGTGTAAAGAAGAGGGGGTGGGATTCGTAGATTTATGGGGATACTTTGTTGGGAGGGAAGATATGTACATGAGAGATGGCCTACATCTAAGTGGAAAGGGGGCAGCAGTTTTCTCAGAGAACTTGCTGCAATCTGTTGACAGTGAGACAGGCTGCAACTATTTAAACTAGATTCGCAGGGGGGATTCACAGAGAAGCCTGAAACTGGAGGCATAGATAAAGACAGCAGAAATAAATCGACAAAGAACAGCCTGGAAAACTGTTCTGAATCAGGATATAAATGCATTTGTTTAAATGCAAGGAGCATAGTAAACAAAAGAAGTGAACTAAACATTATGGTAGAAGAAATTGACCCTCACATAATAGGTATAACCGAATCGTGGGCCACCACTGATATATCAGATGCCGAATTGGGACTAACAGGATATGTAATGTTTAGGAAAGATAGAATAGGAAGAAAGGGAGGTGGAGTTATTTTATATATTAAAGAATCTATCCAGGCTTATGAAATAAAATTAGAAAGAGAAGCAGATTGCGAAGAAGCTGTTTGGTGTAACATAGTTACAGGAAACTCAACGTTAACAGTTGGGTTAGTTTATCGAAGTCCAAACATAAGCATAGAAGAGAATGAAAAAATACAAAACGCTATAAAGGAAGTAAGCAAACGGAACTGTATTATTATGGGGGACTTTAACCATGGGCATATACAATGGACATCTCTACAGAGTATGGGGAGGGAGGACCACAAGTTTTTAGTTTTAGTACAAGATAGTTTCCTTTCTCAACATGTGCTAGAACCAACCAGGGGAGAGAATGTGTTAGACTTAGGTTTGTCCTCACAGAAAGAATTAGTTGACAATGTCAAGATATGTGAGCCACTGGGGAGTAGTGATCACAACCAGATACATTTTACCATCAAAGTAAAATCAGAAAGGAATAGTAAAAAGCAGTATAGGAGAAATTTCTACAAAGGAAGGTATAATGACATGAGGAAATATTTAGGAACGATAGACTGGAATAACACACTGAAATATCAAGCATAGCAACCGAATGCTGGAATATCTTAAATAGTGAAATTATGCATAGTCGATAAATTTGTACCTTTAAAAATGGCGGGAAAACGGTCTAAAAAAGAAACACTTATCGAAAGAAGCCATTAGAAAAATTACATAAACAAAATGATGTGGAAGTCATATAGATGTACTGGAAAATGATGAAGACTACAACATTTTATAAAGAAGCACTTAATCAAGCTACAGCTGAAATTAGAAATCTGCAAAGGAGAAGCGAAAAAAATTAGCCAGTAATATAAAAACATGACAGTAAAGAGTTTTTATGCTATATATTCGAAGCAAAACAGAAAGTTCAGGATAAGCAATGGTCCTCTAGAAGATAGTGCTGGAAATATAATATCAGAGGGATTCTAATGGCAGAAGACCTGAATGAGTACTTTAGTTCAGTGTTTACCAGGGAAGATATTACTTCACTGCCAGTACCAGAGGCTAAGTTCAAGGGGGCAGATTCAGACTATTTAGGACAATTAATTGTAACCCCGGAAATGGTAGCTAAGAAAATAAGAGCTATGAAGGATAATAAATCACCTGGAGTGGATGGGATTCCGCCCAAACTACTATTGGAAATTGTAGAACAAATTAGCGTACCGCTTGCAACAGTTTTCAATTTGTCGTTAGAAGAGGGAGTGGTTCCTTTAGAATGGAAAGAGGCAAACATTATACCGTTATTTAAAAAAGGTTCGAGAAACAAGTCAGAGAACTATAGACCAGTGAGTTTAACATCAGTGATTTGCAAATTACTAGAAAGACTAATTAAAGATCACATGGTGGATTTTCTTGTTAAACAAAACTTGATAAACCCATCTCAAAATGGGTTTTAAAAGCGAGGTCATGCTTAACAAATGTTATGTTTTTGGAATACTCAGGTGGGTAGGATGAGGGATCACTCAGTAGATATCATCCATTTTAGATTTTCAAAAAGCTTGACAAAGTACCACATCAAAGATTACTCCTAAGCTAAAGAAGCCCATGGCATAGGAAATGGTATAATAAACTGATAGAAAATGGCTGGAATGACACACAATGCGTAGTAGTTGATGGTGAGGGGCTTCAAAATCAGAAATCTGTGGCTGAGTGGGGTACCACAGGGATCAGTAATTGTGACCTATATTATTCTTTTAATATATATCAACGATTTGGACGATGATATAAATGTAAGCAAATATTAAAATTTGCGGATGATACAAAAGTGTTTAGAAGGATAAAAAGTGATGGAGTTAGACAGCATTGACAAGATGATCTTGACAGGTTGATCAAATGGTCTGAAAAGTGGCAAATGCTGTTCAATTTTTGGGAAATGTAAATGCCTCCACAAAGGACATGGGAACGAAGAGGTACAATATACAATGGGGGGTACTATACTAAGTACTACTGTAAAAGAAAACGACTTAGGGTTAACCATTAGTGCTGATATAAAGGTTTCAGAGCAGTGCGGAATTGCAGCTTCAAAGGGAAATCAAATCCTTGGGTTAATTAGGGGAAACATAACATATAAGGAAAAAGAACTAATAGTACCGCTGTACAAAACAATAGTGAGGCCTCATTTAGATTATTGTA
>CM034543.1:40838080-41010605 GCA_020002185.1 Paraescarpia echinospica
TAGTACCGGAAGTTAATTGAATGTCATGGCGACCTGACATGGCGGCCTCTACGCTTCCGCTATTCCCAACGAATATGTGTGTCAACGAATAGAGAACTATCATGTTCGATAGATGGCTATACTCTGACTAATTACATTGGTGTCCGTTGAGTGGCGTCGGAAACCATGATGGTCACCTCTTTAAATGGCTCGTGGCATATCTCTTGTCTCGTCCGTACTCTCGTGTGATGTGACATCCGTAGTCTCGTGTGATGTGTCATCCGTAGTCTCGTAGCATATATCTTGTCTCGTCCGTACTCTCGTGTGATGTGTCATCCGTAGTCTCGGTCATAGTCTCGTGACATCTCTGCCATAGTCTCGTGACATATCTCAGTCATAGTCTCGTGACATATCTCGGACATAGTCTCGTCTCTTGTCTCGCCGGTACTCTCGTGTGACGTGTCATCCAAAGTCTCGTGATATATCTCGGCCATTGTCTCGTGTGATGTGTCATCCGTAATCTCGTGACATATCTCGGTCATAGTCTCGTCTCTTGTCTCGTGTGACGTGTCATCCGAAGTCTCGTGCCATATCTCGGTCATAGTCTCGTGTGATGTGTCTAGTTGATCTAAGTTCAATTCGTTTGACACGTGTTGGTCAAAGTGTAGTGTTTCGTTTGCGTGACTAGTTGATCTGAGTTCAATTTGTGCCACGTGTTGGTCAAAGTGTAGTGTTTCGTTTGTACAACTCGTGTCTATAGACCGTACTCTCGTGTGATGTGTCATCCATAGTCTCGCGACATATCTCGGTCATAGTCTCGTCTCTTGTCTCGTCGGTACTCTCGTGTGACGTATCATCCGAAGTCTCGTGACATATCTCGGTCATAGTCTCGTCTCTTGTCTCGTCGGTACTCTCGTGTGACGTGGCATCCGTAGTCTCATGACATATCTCGGTTAAGTCTAGTGTTACGTTTGTACAACTCGTATCTATAGTTTGGTTCGTGCAACGTGTTGGTCTAAGCATAGAGTTTCGTTTGTCCCACTAGTTGGTCTAAGTTCAATTCGTGACACGTGTTGGTCAAACTATAGTGTTTCGTTTGCCCGCTAGTCGGTCTGAGTTCAATTCGTGTCACGTGTTCGGCTAAGGTTAGTGTTTCGTTTGTACAACTCGTGTCTATAGTTGTCTATTTTCCTGAAAAAGGAAGGAATTGACACGATAACACGTATATTTTCCTGAAAAAGGAAGGAATTGATGCAATAACACGTATATTTTCCTGAAAAAGGAAGGAATTGATGCAATAACACGTATATTTTCCTGAAAAAGGAAGGAATTGACACGATAACACGTATATTTTCCTGAAAAAGGAAGGAATTGATGCAATAACACGTATATTTTCCTGAAAAAGGAAGGAATTGATGCAATAACACGTATATTTTCCTGAAAAAGGAAGGAATTGACGCGATAACACGTCTATTTTCCTGAAAAAGGAAGGAATTGATGTAATAACACGTCTATTTTCATGAAAAAGGAAGGATTTGACGCGATAACACGTCTATTTTCCTGAAAAAGGAAGGAATTGACGCGATAACACGTCTATTTTCCTGAAAAAGGAAGGAATTGATGCAATAACACGTCTATTTTCCTGAAAAAGGAAGGAATTGACGCGATAACACGTCTATTTTCCTGAAAAAGGAAGGAATTGATGCAATAACACGTCTATTTTCCTGAAAAAGGAAGGAATTGATGCAATAACACGTCTATTTTCCTGAAAAAGGAAGGAATTGATGCAATAACACGTCTATTTTCCTGAAAAAGGAAGGAATTGATGCAATAACACGTCTATTTTCCTGAAAAAGGAAGGAATTGACGCGATAACACGTCTATTTTCCTGAAAAAAGAAGGATTTGACGCGATAACACGTCTATTTTCCTGAAAAAAGAAGGATTTGACGCGATAACACGTTAAGATTAGTGTTTCGTTTGTCCAACTAGTTGATCTAAGTTCAATTCGTGACACGTGTTGGTCAAAGCATAGTGTTTCGTTTGTACAACTCGTGTCTCGTCGGTACTCTCGTGTGATGTGTCATCCGTAGTCTCGTGACATATCTCGGTCATAGTCTCGTCTCTTTTCTCGTCGGTACTCTTGTGTGACGTGTCATCCGTAGTCTCGTGACGTATCTCGGTCATAGTCTCGTCTCTTGTCTCGTCGGTACTCTTGTGTGACGTGTCATCCGAAGTCTCGTGACGTATCTCGGTCATAGTCTCGTCTCTTGTCTCGTCGGTACTCTCGTGTGACGTGTCATACGAAGTCTCGTGTGATGTGACATCCGTAGTCTCGTGACATATCTCGGTCATAGTTTCGTCTCTTGTCTCGTCGGTACTCTCGTGTGACGTGTCATCCGTAGTCTCGTGCGATGTGTCATCCGTAGTCTCGTGACATATCTCGGTCATAGTCTCGTCTCATGTCTCGTCGGTACTCTCGTGTGATGTGTCATCCGTAGTCTCGTGTCATCCGTAATCTCGTGACATATCTCGGTCATAGTCTCGTCTCTTGTCTCGACGGTATTCTCGTGTGATATCTCGTCCGTAATCTCGTGTGATGTGTCATCCGTAGTCTCGTGTGATGTGTCATCCGTAGTCTCGTGACATCTATCGGTCATAGTCTCGTCTCTTGTCTCGTTGGTACTCTCGTGTGACGTGCATCCGAAGTCTCGTGACATATCTCGGTCATAGTCTCGTGTGATGTGCCTAGTTGATCTAAGTTCAATTCGTGACACGTGTTGGTCAAAGCATAGTGTTTCGTTTTCGTGACACGTGTTGGTCAAAGCATAGTGTTTCGTTAGTGCGACTAGTTGGTCTGAGTTCAATTCGTGACACGTGTTGGTCAAAGCATAGTGTTTCGTTTGTTCAACTAGTTGATCTAAGTCCAATTCGTGACACGTGTTGATCAAAGCATAGTGTTTCGTTTGTACAACTAGTTGATCTAAGTCCAATTCGTGACACGTGTTGGTCAAAGCATAGTGTTTCGTTTGCACAACTAGTTGGTCTGAGTTCAATGTTCGATTCGTTCAGCGTGTTGGTCAAAGCATAGTGTTTCGTTTGTGTGACTAGTTGATCTGAGTTCAATTTGTGACATGTGTTGGTCAAAGAATAGTGTTTCGTTTGTCCAACTAGTTGGTCTGAGTTCAATTCGTGCAGTGTAATCGGTTAAGTTTCTGTTTCGTTTACGCAACTAGTTGATCTGAGTTCGATTCGTGTCGTGTGTTGGTCAAAGCATAGTGTTTCGTTTGTACCACTAGTTGGTCTGAGTTCAATTTGTGCAGCGTAATCGGTTAAGTTTCTGTTTACAACTAGTTGATCTAAGTCCAATTCGTGACACGTGTTGTTCAAAGCATAGTGTTTCGTTTGTTCAACTAGTTGATCTAAGTCCAATTCGTGACACGTGTTGATCAAAGCATAGTGTTTCGTTTGTACAACTAGTTGATCTAAGTCCAATTCGTGACACGTGTTGGTCAAAGCATAGTGTTTCGTTTGCACAACTAGTTGGTCTGAGTTCAATGTTCGATTCGTTCAGCGTGTTGGTCAAAGCATAGTGTTTCGTTTGTGTGACTAGTTGATCTGAGTTCAATTTGTGACATGTGTTGGTCAAAGAATAGTGTTTCGTTTGTCCAACTAGTTGGTCTGAGTTCAATTCGTGCAGTGTAATCGGTTAAGTTTCTGTTTCGTTTACGCAACTAGTTGATCTGAGTTCGATTTGTGTCGTGTGTTGGTCAAAGCAGTGTTTCGTTTGCACCACTAGTTGGTCTGAGTTCAATTTGTGCAGCGTAATCGGTTAAGTTTCTGTTTCGTTTACGCAACTAGTTGGTCTGAGTTCAATTTGTGCAGCGTAATCGGTTAAGTTTCTGTTTCGTTTACGCAACTAGTTGGTCTGAGTCCGATTCGTGCCGTGTGTTGGTCAAAGCATAGTGTTTCGTTTGCACCACTAGTTGGTCTGATTACATTAACTGAACTACACAGACATAAGTGGCTATCATCTCTACAGAACTACACAGACATAACTTGTTAACGTATCTGTACTGAACTACACAGATACATAAGTGGTTAACATATCTGTACTGAACTACACATAGACATAAGTGGTTAACATAACTGTTGAATCTATGAGTTCGTTTTCGGTTACCCATGCCAGGTTAGTTGTTTTACGACAGAAGCAAGTTTGGAAGGTTTTACCGAAGAAGCACGAATTTAAATACTATAGTACGAAAAAAGATAAAAACGTTCTAATGGACATTTGTACACTTGATCCTTAATACGGTAAACTATATAAATACTGGTACATCTTATCTGGGAGGTTATTATGTACCTGTACTGTTGTAACATGACGCTTCACTTTCCTCGAACAATGTAGATAGCGAGCACTGCGCCGTCTTGTATTTATATATGATCTTTGGCATCAAGGTGATCGAGTCGACATTGCGCATCGCACATAGCGCGTTTATTTATTTAATAATGATGTTGAACGCGATTATGCACCTACGTACATACGTACATACGTACACACGTATAGGTTAAGAACACCAGGATGATAAAATGCTGAAACAGTATTGGTGGTCTCTAGGCACAGATGAAATACGGATGAGACTTGGATAGGATATATCAGTTCAAAACAGTTTGACACCAGTTTGGATCCGGTTTGTACGCGGACTTTCAACTGTGACCGTTGGTAAGTGCAAATGACAAACAGTTTGACCAAAATATTACACAGATAGCTGGTAGTTTGAATGTTTTAACAGATAAGTTCGTATATTTCCCTATGCCTTAACACGGGACAGATAACGGATGTTTTTTTCAACACACAGTCACAGAGCATTCATTACGAGTTCATAACAGTTTATACCGGTTAGCAGGGGCAATTTTCACTCGCTATAGTATGTCACTGCCCATAACACCAAATGATGGGCTTATATTCAAGCACGAAAGCTCAAAACAATGGCTAACCAAAGCACTATCTGATTAACCAAGTCAACCTCGGGTAAAAAATTACTGTGCGTAACAGTTTGATGACATCAACAAACAAACAAACAAATATGCCCAGACACATAATACATATCGAGTACATCAAAGGTCTAATTCCAAAATGATCGCTCTGTTCGAAAAAACGAGGCTATAGGCCCTGATATAACATAGTCCTATATGTAGTCTACATTTCGTATACATTACTTCAGACAAAACGATTTCCGTTGAATTTACAACCCTTTTGTTACACATAACGCCTTATTATAACACCACATTTTCGACATGTCATTGTCAACCAAATAAGGGGTCGATCCCTTGGCGAAGCCTCGGCCTACGGGTCAAGCAATCTCGTGTGTGACATATTAAATGCTGTTTGGTGTATTTTATTTTATTCAAAAAGTGATCGCACACCTTTATGATAATAGCGCCTATGCTTTAACATGGGATAAAAATTCGAAAAGTGGTCGGATACCTTTGCAATAAAATGGCCTATGCTTTAACATGGGATAAAATTCCCTATACTTTAGCCCGGGGTCGGAACTAGCCACGCACACAAGGCCCAGCTCGCTCGTGATTGGTCAATTGTATAACTAGTCATGCCCATATAAGGTCATTTGCATAATTAGCCACGCCCACAATGACCAGCTCGCTCGTGATTGGTCAATTGTATAACTAGTCATGCCCATATAAGGTCATTTGCATAATTAGCCACGCCCACAATGACCAGCTCGCTCGTGATTGGTCAATTGTATAACTAGTCATGTCCATATAAGGTCATTTGCATAATTAGCCACGCCCACAATGACCAGCTCGCTCGTGATTGGTCAACTGTATAACTAACCACGCTCACAATGCCCAAATAAGGGCATTTATGCAAATGAGGCGACCTCATTTGCATAATCCTTAACTTTGTCGCGCCGCGGTGGAAGTGGAAAAACCCTATCTCTTAACATGGGGCTTCCACCGCGACGAATCCAACGTCCATCATACTTAACCTCTATTACTACTGTCATCGAAACAGGAGTTCGATAGAAAACAATTATATCTTTTACTCTAAATGATGGGCAGAACAAATAATTAGTGTACTCCCAGTAGAAAATAAAACATGTTGTTGCAGTGATGCAACATATTTTAATATTTTGTCGAAAATAAAGTTATTATGCTCTTTAGAGACTTATATTTTTTAAACTAAAGGTAAACCTTATGTAGATCTATAGGAAAGTACATAATCACCTATGCTATTTTAATATTGTACCTTACTTCGTGTGATGTATAATGTTGTATTCATACTGCTTATGGAAATAGTTTTTCGGCTTCAATAAGTTTATGTTATCTAAACGTTTCATTAAAACTAAACTTTAAAATGTATAGCCAGTTGTACCTAGTAAAAAAGGAACATGATAGTACCACAGGTGAGATTTCATATGTTTTATATTCCAACAAAAACAATGCCAAACAATAATTAATATGCCATCGGCAGCTTCGTGCATTGAAAACTGGTGGGTTTTTTTTAATCAATCCGTCTATCATGAGCTGTCGCGATGTTCAATCTCCGGTTATTTCATATATGTTCCTTCTTTTCTTTGCTGAATCTGAGACATAATTAAACAGCTGCTGGTCAACGTTTCCTTTTGATAATTTTATCGGTCAGGACTCATTCGCATGGAGGAGGCTAATCCAAATACACACATGTTGATGACGTTTTTCTTGCATCTATTAACTCGGCGTAGCTAATCGAAGTCTGAAGGTCAGTCCCGAATATTCATGAGCATGCCTTATACGGATCGTAAAGGTGGGGCCAAAATGAAAACTGCGCGTATGCACAGTTATTTTTTCGATATATTGTTTGGGTCAATAGTGATTAATAAAAGAAAAGTTTAATGAAATAAAGGCATACAATTATATGAAATAATCACATTAACAGATTATTTAATAATTGCGTACATTACAAAGATATTAAAATTCTTCTTAAAGAATCGCTTTAATTTCAGCTAGAACGGTGATTTGCCGTGATGTCATCATAAATCCAAATGACACCTGTATCTATACGCAGGGAAGCACCAATTGAGAGCTGTCATAATTTGACATATGTGACACCACACTGCAGAACAACATTATTTCTACTCACTCATCAGTAGAGAAATCCATTCAGAAACTCATACAAACTGCATAATACTAGTTATACTGTGCACTATTTAACTTCGTGATGGCGCTACGACATCCGTCTTAATGTGGCTTTACCCTTAATGTTTAGTTGCAAAAACAGTGGTTAGAAAGTGCTGCCCCTGGCGGACTTCACCAACAGTTACAGGGAAATCAAACGGAATGGATGTAATCTTATTCTTTCCTTGTTGGTTGTTCATGATAGTCAATATTTCGGAAGATACAGGACGCTAGGATGCATATGACGTAGGCCTATCACTGTAGCCTTACCGAACGAGACACATGCAGACAGTACAAGGCAGAAATCACGTTGCGACAAGTTGGTATCAGTTTGTTAAAAGTCACCCGTTTGAGAGGTTTCCGAAATCCGGGTAATATGCATGGTTATGTAACAGTGTTGATCCAACGTGTAGCGGGGGTGGGGGTGGCGACAGATGATGGTGCCACACCACGGACTCTGAATAACTGACGACATTATAAATTGTTGTTTCTCGTCGTATTTAACGGGTAGTAAAACTTTTGTATCGAAAGTCTCGAACGCGAGATAAGTTGACAAGACTATGTCCGCTAACGCCGCGATACAAAATAGCGGCTTTTACATTTTAGTATTTTCATGACCATTGTTAGGTAACTTTAGTAGTTTATTATCTACTGCATTTTAATAAAGTTCCGCATAGCATTTTGTCTGCCTGGTGGACCCTCGCCTGTACGCCCTACTATAGCACAATATGCTGTACGTATACGCGAGATTCTTGCCTAGTCCTATAGTATTATAGATATCCCACGATCACGGATGTAGTCAGCTCACGTTTGTGTCTCCTACTTTCACTTTCTGCTATAGCCATCACTCGGACATGTCGTTTAACATCGACCTGGCGGAGCGCAGACTCATTGACCTGGACGACGAAGTGAAGTTTCTGCCGAGCCACCCACGAGCTGTCGTCCTGCAGCGAGGCGTCGAGAACATCATACAGCAGATACTGGAGACGGTCGGTGTCAACGATACCTTCAGTCGCGTCTAGGTTCCGACCGGTCAGGCAATATGCATTGACAATTATTGGTCTATCGATGTCATTATGATGATATTATATTATTATTATTGATGATGATGATGACTGATGATGATGTTATTGATGATGATGATGATCCATTAATTATTATTATTATATTGATTATTATTGGTATTATTGAATTGTGATGTGGATTATGTGATGTTATTATTATTATTAGGTGATTATTATTATTGTGCGTATTATGATATGATGATGATGATATTATTGAATTGTGTATTATTATTATTGATATTATGATGATATTATTGTGTGTGTGTGTATTATTATTATTATTATTATTTATTATTGATTATTGGTATTATATTATTGTGTGTGTGTGTGTGTGTGTGTTGTGTAGTGTGTGTAGTGATTATGATTGTGTGTGTGTGTATTAGTTATGTATTGATGGTTGTGTGTGTGTGTGTGGTGTATGTGTGTGTGTGTTATGTGTGTGCGTGCGTGTGTGCGTGCGTGTGTGTGTGTGTGCGTGCGTGCGTGCGTGCGTGTGTGTGTGGTGTGTGTGTGTGTGTGTGTGTGTGTGTGCGTGTGCGTGCGTGCGTGCGTGCGTGTGTGTGTGTGTGACCAACAGCCTAATAGCGAGTCATAAAAAGGTGATATGTCTCCCTCCCCGGAATTTTCCGAGCTGCTATTTGGGGATTTGACTGACAGCTCCAGGATTTATGTATACACTGAACTGTTCAATTCAAAAGTTCTTTCTGCTTCGTTAAAACGTATTTGGGCCGTACGTTAGCTAGAATGTAGTTTAAATCTTGCATAAGACGATTTTTACGATAAAAACGAACGGACAACCTCCCACTTTCATAATAATAATCCTAGTAAGAAATTCCTTAAATAAATTCATGGGTTTGCCTTAAATATTTGCGTACACTTGGAGACCAACATTATGTGTTTGATTGCGACTGGACATGTGACTTCTACAGTGAAACCTAATAGCTTAGGAATTGGCTTGGCGATAAGTCGAAACTTGAGTTGTCTTCATTCAACACAGGTAACACATGCAAGTCGTCAGTTTGTGACTTGCAAACAAGCATGATATTTTGTCTGCAGGTCGGACGTCAATACGAGTTCGACTACCAAATAGAACTGATCGAGCTGTCAGTCGAGGACCGGTGTCAAGTCGACCGGCACGATGATCCTAAGTACGTCGTTGTCCGCCCAGCCAACGGCCAGGTTACGGAGCAATGGGAGGAGTTCCTGCAGCCGATGGGCTCGAGCGGTGCAGTCCTGGACTCGGCAAAGATCAAGACTGCGTTTCTGCGAGCCGTGGAGGTTGCCGTTGAGTCGGTGCAATTCCCCGCCGGTTGGTCTCCTGACAGACAGATAGGTATCGTCGATATTAACCACTACCTCATAGACAAGACACCTACAAGTCCCACGGGCATTTACAAACCTATCTACGTACGTCAGAACGGTCCGGCAATTATGTTGGGGCTTCAGTACAACGAAAACTATTCGCAAACGGACGACGAAGAAGCGATGGCGAAGCTCAACCACGACTCCGACTTCGTCAGCGTCGACCTGGCACCGAGCATTCGAATACCGAAACGTAGTGAATACTTCCGTGTTCGTTCTCTTGTCGAGACGCGGGACGACTGGAGATTCTCGTTCTTGAGACACGTGTTCGAGGGTGACGACATTCCTCTACACGTTGTGTGTTCGAAGAAGGACTTGGGTCTCTCCTCCCATCTGTGGCGATTGTCCTGCAGTTGCATGGAGGCGGCGCTTCTTCAGGTAAGCATAACTGTCTTATTTTCGAGTGTCTAAACACAATAACAAAGGACACGAAAATGTTTTGCAGGTGATTTCTGCGGGCGTATTTCGGACATTGCATGGTAAGTGGCCATGCATAATTTGGTCCTACTTTCATAATTTGTCCTCTATAGAGAGAGACAGGCAGAAACTAGGGCATTATTTCCCGTCATACAATGTACATATCTCTTAATTTGAGATATTAGAAATTCGCTAACATATTTTTAATTTTGACACATGTCGTCGTAGTAATTAAGGTTATAGATCCATCAGTGGATGTTTTTCTCGAAAACAAAACAGCTTCTGATGCAGTGTTACGGTGTGAGCATCCTACCCAAAAACAATTCCACGAGTGGTATATGATTAAGCCTGACAATAAGCTTGATTTGTCGCGGTTAGTTTCTTGAATAACGTCTAGAGAAAAATACCGCCACGTTTAGTAAAATATACACTGATAAATATTTTCATGTTTAATAAAACATACACAGATGAATATGTCTTTCACAGAGGTTATCTCCCAATTGTGTTCACATGAGAGCGCTGCGTCTCATGAAGCACCTCAACGGCAAGTTCTGGACGAAATCCAATGCCGACTTACCGCCGGAATTGTTCGAAGCCATTGGCAAAGACTTCTGCCTGGACGTCAAACGGCTCATGGCTGACACCCAGTACACGGCCCGGCGGTACGGACATACGTCGGCGATACCAAGCTATGAGTTAAAAACGCTGTTTCTGTGGGACCTATACGGTCCGAAAGCTCTGGACCGCTCCGGACCGCAGGCAATAATGGTGGTGTCTACTCTGATCCGCTGGCTCGCCACGTTAGGCATTCATTACAATGTCAACAAAGGGCGACTTTGGAAGGCCGCATTATCACAGATACCGGTAACTGTCGTCAGTTTGACGGAAGTGACGTTCGCGCGGTCAAGACACTTCTTCTTTAACAGTCCGATCTCGTCAGTCGACGTGGCGCACAGTACCGTGGAACAGATGACGGATGTCATATGTAGCATGATCGGTTACATCGAATCTCTGGGGATTCGAACGGCCGACACTACAGCTGATGACCCTTGGGTGATGTTTTACAAAAGACCCGACATATCAACGTTACACTTAGGCCTACACTGTGCATAGTACGTCCGTGGAGGGTTTGATTTCGTGGCTGGGTGCGTATTTAAACCTCCAGCTGCACCTTCAGTCAGACATTCAACTGCATCCACTATAGAGGCTCACTAATACACACCTCCACCTCCTTATGGTATGACCAAGCAGAACTCTTGCCTCAACCGTGGGTTGGATGCGCCTGCTGTTTAGTCGTGTATTTTTTAGAAACGAGTGTATTAAAGCTTGCTTCAATAAAGCTGTGGTTCTGTGATTCTGTCTATTGCGTCTAGTAGTGAAGTCCAATTGTTGTTTATAGAAAATAAGAAAATGTGTAATATTTCTTGCTGGTGTGGATGGTGTTGCAGTTTTGATATTTAGATGTCATGATTGACGTTGGACGGGTCGGAGGAGGTTTACAGGCAAGGGTAGGTGATCCTGAATGGCTTTGTGGAGTACGGTAAGACGCTCGTATGTTCGTTTGGTTGTTAGTTGTTCTATATTTACTTTCACCATTTCTGACACACATACGAAAGGTTGAAAGTCAGCCGGTAAGTACGAGAACACGGCCCAACGACCGTTGTACACAAGTTAACAATTGTCCCGCCCCTGTGACGTGGGCTCTCTCGTTAACACTTCAACTACAGACACACATTAACACAGCTGCTGAAGCATATCGCAAGAAGGGACAACATAGAAATGAACAGAAACCATGCACGCGCTCCTTATTATAGTTACAGATTGCATCTAACAGGAGGCGCGCTGATCGGGTGCAATTATTGAATTTCCACCCAAATAATATGTTTTTGTCGGACCACAAAACGATGCCTTCTTACCAACACAATGCAGTAGAGAAGACTAAACCAAAAACTGTGGAACTCGACAGCATACACTGGTTATATATTTTGATTCAGCCTGCCTCGCTAGTTTAGGTGTACCATACGTTAACAGCCTAGCCATTGTTTCTCAAAGGCGAAACCAAATACGCGCTGTAGTATGCTAATATTGATAAGTGTGACCACTAATAATAATGTTTGATCACTGGTAAATCGGTTCATCTGTTATATAAGACATATCCTTAAATGCAAATCATCCATACAAGGAAACTTTACGTGACGGATTTCGCTAACAGCAATTGCACTGTTTTTTGATCGTATCCGCCTCACAAATGCACACACTGAAATGACACGCTCAAAGGCAACCTGCATGTTACACAATGCAACACTTGTCCTGGTCTGAATGACTTAACAAAGAACGACAGTGTACGACTTCCCTACATAGGCATCATAAATAACACTTAGAAGCAACCTGCAGGGTCATGAGCGATTCTACGAAATGATCTCTTTGCGAATTAATATGAATCTTATGTTCAATGTAAAAACGGACAAGTTTAATGAGCGCCTCTAGTTTGCTAGTTACGTAGGTCGATGTTTTTCAGCCATCGCACCGTCAAGTCGGCCGATCACTTAAAATCCTTTATGTACAACTGTGCACCCAAGTCTCTTCACTACGATCCGTTACTATTCGTCACACTGACGTTGACCAACATTTAACAAGATTTAACAAGATTGCCACCCAGAGAATTAACTCTAGGTGGCAGGTGGACAAGGAAGCCCTTTGGCTTATCGAGAGTCCGACCCTTTTATCTATGTGTATCCCGCCCGTCTGAGGTATGTGTCGATTTTATTTTTAAACATATTCACGCTACTAGCACCCACACAATCAGCAGGTAATCTGTTCCATTCATTTACAGTCCTTTGTGAAAATGAAAACTTTCTTATATCCAATCTACTCTGCTCCTTTGCCAATGTAAGTTCATGTCCTCTAGTCCTTCTATCTTTCTTAACTGAGAAAAAAATATTTCTATCAATATTTTCATAACCCTTCAATATTTTAAACACTTCTATCTGATCTCCTCTCAATCTCCTGGTCTCTAGTGTTGTTAAACCGCATTTTTTTAGGCGTATTTCGTAACTAAGATCCCTCAGTTTTGGTATCATTTTAGTTGCTCTCCTCTGCACTCTTTCTAGCATATCTATGTCCTTCCTGCGATATGGCCTCCACGCTTGAATACAATATTCTAAATGAGGCCTAACTATTGTTTTGTACAGCGGTATTATTAGCTCTTTTTCCTTATACGTTATGTTTCGCCTAATTAATCCAAGGATTTGATTTCCCTTTGAAGCTGCAATTCCGCACTGCTCTGAAACCTTCATATCAGCACTAATGGTTAACCCTAAGTCCTTTTCTTTTACAGTAGTACTTAGTACAGTACCCCCCATTGTATATTCTACTTCTTCGTTCCCATGTCCTGTGTGGAGGCATTTACATTTCCCAAAATTGAACAGCATTTGCCACTTTTCAGACCATTTGATCAACCTGTCAAGATCATCTTGTAAATGCTGTCTATCTCCATCACTTTTAATCCTTCTAAACACTTTTGTATCATCCGCAAATTTCAACACCTTGCTTGTTATTTCATCATCCAAATCGTTGATATATATTAAGAATAGTATAGGACCTAATACTGATCCCTGTGGTACCCCAATCAATACTGATTTCCAGTTTGAAGCCTCCCCATCAACTACTACACGTTGTCTTCTGTCAATCAACCATTGTTCTATCCAGTTTATTATACCATTTCCTATGCCATGGGCCTTTAGTTTAAGCAGTAATCTTTGATGTGGTACTTTGTCGAAAGCTTTTTGAAAATCTAAGTAGACGATATCTACTGGTGATCCCTCATCTACCCACTTAGTGATGTCTTCCAAAAAACATAACATATTTGTTAAGCATGACCTCGCTTTAAAAAAACCATGTTGAGATGGGTTTATCAAGTTTTGTTTAACAAGAAAATCCACCATGTGATCTTTAATTAGTCTTTCTAACAATTTACAAATCACTGATGTTAAACTCACTGGTCTATAGTTCTCTGACTTGTTTCTCGAACCTTTTTTGAATAACGGTATAATGTTTGCTTCTTTCCATTCTAAAGGAACCACTCCCTCTTCTAATGACAAATTGAAAACTGTTGCAAGCGGTATGCTAATTTGTTCTACAATTTCCAATAGTAGTTTGGGTGGAATACCATCCACTCCAGGTGATTTATTATCCTTCATAGCCCTTATTTTCTTACCTACCATTTCCGGGGTTACAATTAATTGTCCTAAATAGTCTGAATCTGCCCCCTTGAACTTAGCCTCTGGTACTGGCAGTGAACTAATATCTTCCCTGGGAAACACTGAACTAAAGTACTCATTCAGGTCTTCTGCCATTAAGAATCCCTCTGATATTATATTTCCAGCACTATCTTCTAGAGGACCGACTTTATCTTGAACTTTCTGTTTGCTTCGAACATACGCATAAAAACTCTTGCTGTCATGTTTTATATTACTAGCTAATTGTTGTTCATAGCTTCTCTTTGAATTTCTAATTTCAGCTGTAGCTTGGTTAAGTGCTTCTTTATAACTGTTGTAGTCTTCATCATTTCTAGTACATCTGTATGACTTCCACATCATTTGTTTGTACTTAATTTTTCTAATGGTTTCTTTCGATAAGTGTTTCTTTTTGGACCGTTTTCCTTGTTTTTTGAAGGGTACAAATTTATCGACTATGCACTTAATTTCACTCTTTAATACATTCCAGCATTCTGTTGCCGTCTTATTTTTCAGTGTGTTATTCCAGTCTATCTTTGCTAAATATTTCCTCATGTCCTTATACCTTCCTTTGTGGAAATTTCTCCTATACTGCTTTTTACTATTCCTTTCTGATTTTACTTTGATGATAAAATGTATCTGGTTGTGATCGCTACTCCCCAGTGGCTCACATATCTTGACATTGTCAACTAATTCATTCTGTGAGGACAAAACTATGTCTAACACATTCTCACCCCTGGTTGGTTCTAGCACATGTTGAGAAAGGAATGTATCTTGAACTAAAACTAAAAACTTGTGGTCCTCACTCCCCATACTCTGTAGAGATTTCCATTGTATATGCCCGTGGTTAAAATCCCCCATAATAATACAGTCCCGTTTGCTTACTTCCCTTATAGCGTTTTGTATTTTTTCATTCTCTTCTATGCTTATGTTTGGACTTCGATAAACTAACCCAACTGTTAACGTTGAGTTTCCTGTAACTATGTTACACCAAACAGCTTCTTCGCAATCTGCTTCTCTTTCTAATTTTATTTCATAAGCCTGAATAGATTCTTTAATATATAAAATAACTCCACCTTCCTTTCTTCCTATTCTATCTTTTCTAAACATTACATATCCTGTCAGTCCCAATTCAGCATCTGATATATCGGTGGTGGTCCAGGATTCAGTTATACCTATTATATGAGGGTCAATATCTTCTACCATAATGTTTAGTTCATTTCTTTTGTTTACTATACTCCTTGCATTTAAACAAACACATTTATATCCAGCTTCAGAAGAGTTTTCCACACTGTTATTTGCTGATTTATTTGTGCTGTCTTTATCTATGCCTCCATTTTCAGGCTTTTCTGTGAGTCCCCCCTGCGAATCTAGTTTAAATAGATACAACCTGTCCCACTGTCAACAGATCGCAGCAGGTTCTCTGAGAAAACTGCTGCCCCCTTTCCACTAAGATGGAGGCCATCTCTCATGTACATATCTTCCCTCCCAACAAAGTATCCCCATAAATCTGTGAATCCCACCCCCTCTTCGTCACACATCTGCTCAACTAGTACGTTGATCGCCATCCTCTTACAGTTTCTATACGTTGCCCCCCCCATTACTGGCAAAATTCCTGACAGAATAACCTGTTCAACTCTCGTCTTCTGTAGCTTCCTCACTAACTGTCTATACTTCTGTACTATCGCAGTTGTTCCCTCCCTGTCTGCATTATTTGTTCCTACATGTACCAGTATAGACCCCCCCTTGCCATGTCCCAATACCTTCTCTACCCTGTCAGTTACATGTTCAATCCTAGCCCCCGGTAAACAAACAACGATGTCCTTCCCCTCGCTCAGTGCCTTGTCCGTCTTTCTCATAATGGAGTCGCCCATAAACACCCTCTCTTTCCTCATTGCCCCCTCTATCACTGCCTTAGAATAGCTCCTTCTTCGGTTTGCATCTGTCTGCTTGTTGTCTTTCCCCCCTGTCGTCTTCTCTCCTGTCACATTCTCTTCCGATCCATTCTTTCCTGTCGCTTTTTCTCTTGTCACCTTCCCTTTTATCGACTTCTCTTCTATCACATTTTCTCTCACTTCCTTTCGTCCCTTCTTCGTTCGTCCCATCTCGTTTTCCTCTCTCCTCTCCCTTCCCATCTTCCCTCCCTCCTTCTCTACGGTCACTTTCTTCCCTGTCACCTTCACGCTTGTCACGTTTTCTGTTGTCGATTTTCCAATTTCTTCTCCTCCAATCACCTTCCCTCCTCTCAATCTCCTTTCCTCAGTTTTCTTGCCACTGCTATTCTCCTTCAGTCTTGCAGTATTCTCACCTCTCTCCCTGTCGTCTCTCTCCATTCGACCTGCCTCCTTGCTAATTCCCATCTCCATTCCCTTCACAATATCTGTCAACCTAACTATCTCCTTCTGCAGACACTCCACCTTCCAACACCCAATGCACTGAAAGGTGAATCCTTCCTCCATGGTTTCTGCCCATGACTTCCCACAGCCGGACAATGCAAAATCTACCCAGCTGTGGCAGTGATCGCACACCAAGTGTCGCTTTGCCTTGACTTGCCGCTTGCAAGGCGCCATATCCCGATCAGAAATTATTTAATAACTTAACTAACTTAGTCTTTATAAAGACTGTTTCCTGTGTACTACAGCACACTTTAGGTTACAAATTTCAATTACACAGCCAACTATTTATCCTGACATGAACGCTAACATTACCGGTAGTGACCTAATTTAAATACAATCAATTACGTTACGTTAGGCTGCTTTATTTATTTAGGTTACGCCGCCCGACTATCGCCCTTGCTTAATTTTAACAACAATGCTACCTAATCAAAATATCTAGCAAGTACTGGCTTACACAGATATTATCTTATGTAAGTAGTTTGATGGTTGTTACTTTATCTCCTATATATTCTACCACATAATCAGGTTTGTTAAATCTTGTTTTCAAATTATCGAAGCCTAAGTGAGTTACCCTATTATCACTCACTATACTAAGGTATTCTAAACTATAACTAACTAACTTTAAGCACAACTGCTACTCAATATATGTTTATTGCAACTTTATGAATTATATTAAGGCAAGAATAATACTTATCAATCAGTAATTCCACTTGTTTATCAACTTTTCTGCACCACCAATTTCTACGATCTATCTCCGCCAAATATAGCCTCGAACATTAACTCTATCACGTCTCCTTGATAAACTTGATCAATCGATTGAAACAGACACGTCATTTCTTTTTCATGACAAAATATTTAAAATAAATGCCAACGCATGCCAACGCATGCCAACTATATATCATACAAGTAATGACGTTTGCATAATAAACCAAAAAACACTCGGTGTTCTGAAAATGCGAAGTACTTGCAACTGTTAAAAACAGATGATCGTGCATTAAAATAGGTGATTGTTAATGACAATTAAATGTTCCTCGACGTCCAGTCAATTACTTATGCGCCTGAGGTACAATACGCATTGACAACTTCTCAAGTACATCATCGATCTGACTTAGAAATTATTTTACAAGATCAAATGCTAATTACGTAATGTATACAATAGGTGCTAACTAATATGTTTGCATAGCCCGTATCAGTAGCGAAGCACATTCTGAAAGCCTAATCCTATCATCCAGAAACACGGACAAACATCAAACAACAGAAGCAATATTTATAGGCGAAGGTGAGCGCATCTGTGACGAAACGGGCAATTTTCACCCAATCACGAATTCACCCACGTGAAAGCGACAACGCGGACTCTGAATAAATATTATATTTCACGACAAACGCAAGTTTCGTTTCAGCTGTTCCAGATCGTTACTTGTTATCACAATATATTCAAATGCAATTTTTATCTATTTTAACTACGCATTTGTTACGACCTGTTTGAAAAGGATTTTACACATTATTATCTGTGCAAGAGTCTCTGGTACGCAGGTTGTATCATGATACATGAAACCATACACAATAGGAAACAACGCACGCATTGGAGCTACATAAAACGAAAATGATTCTTAGATCATGTTGGATATGCATGACTGACTCACACAAGTGCGATTGCGAAATACACAGTACAAGCCAACGAGTTGAGTTGTAATGATGGATGTCAAATACACTGTACAAGACAACGAATTTAGTTGTAATGATGTATGTCAAATACACAGTAGAAGCCAACGAGTTGAGTTGTAATGTTGGACGTCAAATACACAGTACAAGCCAACGAGATGAGTTGTAATGATGGATGTCAAATACACTGTACAAGCCAACGAGTTGAGTTGTAATGATGGATGTCAAATACACAGTACAAGCCAACGAGTTGAGTTGTAACGATGGATGTCAAATACACTGTACAAGCCAACGAGATGAGTTGTAATGATGGATGTCAAATACACAGTACAAGCCAACGAGTTTAGTTGTAAAGATGGATGTCAAATACACAGTACAAGCCAACGAGTTTAGTTGTAATGATGTACGTCAAATACACAGTAGAAGCCAACGAGTTTAGTTGTAATGTTGGACGTCAAATACACAGTACAAGCCAACGAGTTGAGTTGTAATGATGGACGTCAAATACACTGTACAAGCCAACGAGTTGAGTTGTAATGATGGATGTCAAATACACTGTACAAGCCAACGAGTTGAGTTGTAATGATGGATGTCAAATACACTGTACAAGCCAACGAGATGAGTTGTAATGATGGATGTCAAATACACAGTACAAGCCAACGAGTTTAGTTGTAATGATGGATGTCAAATACACTGTACAAGCCAACGAGATGAGTTGTAATGATGGATGTCAAATACACAGTACAAGCCAACGAGTTTAGTTGCAAAGATGGATGTCAAATACACAGTACAAGCCAACGAGATGAGTTGTAATGATGGATGTCAAATACACAGTACAAGCCAACGAGTTGAATTGTAATGATGGATGTCAAATACACTGTACAAGCCAACGAGATGAGTTGTAATGATGGATGTCAAATACACAGTACAAGCCAACGAGTTTAGTTGTAAAGATGGATGTCAAATACACAGTGCAAGCCAACGAGTTTAGTTGTAATGATGTACGTCAAATACACAGTAGAAGCCAACGAGTTGAGTTGTAATGTTGGACGTCAAATATACAGTACAAGCCAACGAGTTGAGCTGTAATGATGGAAGTCAAATACACTGTACAAGCCAACGAGTTGAGTTGTAATGATGGATGTCAAATACACTGTACAAGCCAACGAGATGAGTTGTAATGATGGATGTCAAATACACAGTACAAGCCAACGAGTTCAGTTGTAATGATTGACGTCAAATACACAGTAGAAGCCAACGAGTTGAGTTGTAATGATGGACGTCAAATACACAGCACAAGCCAACGAGTTTAGTTGTAATGATGGATGTCAAATACACAGCACAAGCCAACGAGTTTAGTTGTAATGATGGATGTCAAATACACAGTACAAGCCAATGAGTTGAGTTGTAATGATGGATGTCAAATACACAGTACAAGCCAATGAGTTGAGTTGTAAAGATGGATGTCAAATACACAGTGCAAGCCAACGAGTTTAGTTGTAATGATGTACGTCAAATACACAGTAGAAGCCAACGAGTTGAGTTGTAATGTTGGACGTCAAATATACAGTACAAGCCAACGAGTTGAGTTGTAATGATGGACGTCAAATACACTGTACAAGCCAACGAGTTGAGTTGTAATGATGGATGTCAAATACACTGTACAAGCCAACGAGATGAGTTGTAATGATGGATGTCAAATACACAGTACAAGCCAACGAGTTCAGTTGTAATGATTGACGTCAAATACACAGTAGAAGCCAACGAGTTGAGTTGTAATGATGGACGTCAAATACACAGCACAAGCCAACGAGTTTAGTTGTAATGATGCATGTCAAATACACAGTACAAGCCAACGAGTTCAGTTGTAATGATGGACGTCAAATACACAGTACAAGCCAACGAGTTGAGTTGTAATGATGGATGTCAAATACACAGTACAAACCAACGAGTTTAGTTGTAATGATGGATGTCAAATACACAGTAGAATCCAACGAGTTTAGTTGTAATGATTGACATCAAATGCTTTAACAGATTATGTTACGAAAACAATACTTTGGTGAATGGTCGTGCTGTGGGTCGTTTCCTCCACGTCAAACACGACTAAATTTCAGGCCATCTGCAACAAAAATAAGATGAAAGGTTTACTTCAATGCCAACCGTTTCAATTATTCTTCAGGATGATCTCAAAACACTTATGTACAATCAATGTCCAAACCTCGAGGTATGAACTACGATCTAAAAATAAAGTGTTTTTTTAAATAAAGGTACGACACTAAATGAAACAATTGCCAATCTCTCCCATATGAAACCGACTTTGTGGAACGTCATCATACATCAATGTTTTGAGCTCAACCTTTACTGTTATAGACCCATTTGGACGTTTGCAGTTTGTTTGCAAAATACCTATTCTAAGTGCTAACCACAGATTAGCGTGTGTTCAGATTACTATGCTACAAAACCAGCTAATCAGAAACAACAACACTAATTAAACACAATATAACGTTAGATATTTACCGCAATAACTACTGCTACCAGAAATCTGCTGATACCAAACCATATTGATTACAAACTAGACAACTTCAAAAGAAACTGAAATATGATAGAATTAATGAAAGAATGTATTAAGTGGTTTTCATTGGTTACCTGAATATCAAACTTTTCGTACTGTTTCACAAATAAATTTAATATAAAATGTATTAGTATTAATTTCATACCATCTCAGTTAGCCAACTATTATGATCTTTCATCTCTTAAAACAACATATTATTTTAATTCAGAATTTGATAATGGAAATATATATTATAGAGGTTGTTTTATGGCACTAAAAGACGAAGCAATAAATCGTATAAAGGTGAAAATTTAGTTTTCCATCGTTAGTAAAGTTCTCTTTTGTTTCCGTTTAAAGGTAAGTTGTTTTCAAGTCTGCGGAATTGTGTAAAAAGTTCAACTAATCTAACGTTAAGAGGGAGTCGGTGCAGCAACAGAAAACACATTGGGGCTTAGTAGGCTGACGATGTTATTATTGACGTTAGTATACCTACTACAGTAGGTATTCAAGACCTGTTAGATTAATATCTATATTTGTAGCAACGGTTATTGCGACATGGCAAGTTGTGTCTAATCTAAACATTAAAGATACCCATAAGCGTTCGAAAAAGTTGACTTTTGTGGGACATGAACCTTCGACCTTAAAATGTAATCGCTTGTCAATCTGTTTTATTTTTGTGTGTTGTGTGACTCGTATCAATATATTCCGAGTTAACTGGGTCGACAGCCGATGTCTCCAGATTCTTCATGATTGAAAAACGGTCTCGCCTCATTGCGGAGTCTGCGTACACTAGTTGGCCACTTGTTAGAAAGTGCTGCCCCTGGCGGACTTCACCAAACATTACACGGAACTCAAACGGAATGGACGTATTCTTATAGTTCGCCTTGTTTGTTATTCATAATAATCCATATTTCGGAAGATTCAGAACGTACGTCTACCACTGTCGCCTTCCCGACCGAGATACACGCAACCAGCACAAGGCAGCAACCAGCAGCACAAGGCAGCAATTACGTTGCAACACATGATTTTGAGTGGTTTCCGAAATTTCGGGCTAACAATAGTAACCTATGGTACTCCTACGTGCTTATGTTAAGTAACAATGTTAAGCCAACGTTTAGCGGGGGTGGCGACAAACGGTGGCGCCACACCACGGACATTGACGATATTAAAAATTGCTGTTTCTCGTCGTATTTGACGGGTGGTAAATCTACTATATCAACTGCTTAGAACAACTTTAGTAGTTTATTATATACAGTATTTTAATAAAGTTCCACATGGCCTACATTTTTACAGCCTGGTGAACACTCGCGTGTACGCCCTACTATTGCACAATATGCTCTACTTATACGCGAGATTCTTGTCTATTGTGCTTTAATAACGTAAATATCCCCCGATCACGTAATATAGTAAGCTCAGGTTTATGTCACCTACTTTAACTTTCTGTTTTAGCCATCACTCGGAGATGTCGTTTGACATCAATCTGGCGGAGCGGAGACTCACTGAACTAGACGACGAAGTGAAGTTTCTGCCGAGCCACCCGCGAGCTGTCGTCCTGCAGAGAGGCGTCGAGAGCATCATACGACAGATATTGGAGACGGTCGGTGCCAACGACCCCCGCTTCAGATCGCGACTAGTGCCGGCCGGCAGCTTCTACGACGGAGTCAAGGTGCGGTAAGACTAGCGGTAATGTGTGTGTGTGTGTGTGTGTGTGTGTGCGCGCGTGCGTGCGTGCGTGTGTGTGTGTGAGTGTATGTGAGTGTGCGTGTGTGGCGCGGCAACTCATTTTGTTATTGAACGAATTCTTCTGTTCATTATGGCATATGACTACCGACAGCCCAATTTTGTTTTATGAATAATTTTTGTTGTTGAAATTTAAGTGCTTCACGAGGAAATAATCTGTTTACATGACAGCGAGCCATTCGGTGGCGTGACATCTCCCTCCCCGATATTCTCTCACCTGCTATTTGGATATTTGAGTGACATCTCCGCGATTTGGGTAAACGTTGAACTGTTCAATTCAAAAAAATTGTCAGCTTCGTTAAAACGATTTTACAATAAAAACGAACGGACAACTCCCATTTTCATAATAATAATCCTCATCAAAAATTCCGAAACATATTGTCCGATTTGCCTTAGATATTTCCCTTAATTTGGAGAGCAACCATTATGTGTGCGACTGGACTTGTGACTTCTACAGTGAAACCTAGTAACTTAGGAACTGACTTGGCGATCAGAGATAAGTCGAAACTTGAGTTGTCTGTTTGAGACTAGCAAACAAGTATGAGATTCTGTCTGCAGGTCGGTCGTCAATACGAGTTCGACTACCAAATAGAACTAGTCGAGCTGTCAGTCGAGGGCCGGTGTCACGTCGACCGGCACGATGGGCCTAAGTACGTCGTTGTCCGCCCAGCCGACGGCCAGGTTACGGAGCAGTGGGAGGAGTTCCTGCTGCCGATGGGCTCGTGTGGTGCAGTCCTGGACTCGGCAAAGATCAAGACTGCGTTTCTGCGAGCTGTGGAGGTTGCCGTTGAGTCGGTGCAATTCCCCGCCGGTTGGTCACCTGACAGTCAAATGGGTATCGTCGATCTTAACCACTACCTTATAGACAAGACTCCTACACGTCCCGCGGCCATTTACAAACCTATCTACGTACGTAAGAACGGTCCAGCAATTATGTTGGGGCTTCAGTACAACGAAAACTATTCGCAGACAGAAGACGAAGAAGCTAGGGCGAAGCTCAACCATCCCTCCGACTTTGTCAGCGTCGATCTGGCACCGAGCATTCGAATACTGAAACGTAGTGAATACTTCAGCGTCCGTTCTCTTGCCGAGACGCGGGACGACTGGAGATTCTCGTTTTTGAGACATGTGTTCGAGAGTGACGACATTCCTCTACATGTCGTGTGTTCGAAGAAGGACGTAGGTCTATCTTCCCACCTGTGGCGAATGTCCTGCAGTTGCATGGAGGCGGCACTTCTTCAGGTAACATAAGTGTCTTATTTTCGCGTGTCTAAACACAATAACAAAGGACACAAAAATGTTTGACGATGATTTCTGTGGACGTATTTTGGATATTCCGGGGTAAATGGCCATGCATAATTGGTCCGTATTTCTGTTTTAGTCGAACATGGACAGAGGTTGTATTAAGACTTTCTCTTTCTTCATGTGGTACATGTCTTACATTTCGACCAAATATATAAGACTACAGACAAATATCAAATGTTATATTGTGGGTTCCTCTTGGTGATAGGCTGTTGTGAAGCTGTTTAATGTTAGGCTTCTTTCTACTCTCCAAATGTGTCCTCTAGAGGGCGACAGGCAGAAACCATGGCATTATTCCCCCATCATACTAGCTACATATCTCGTAAATTAAGATACTAGAAATTCGCTAATATATTTTCAAAATGTCATCGTCGTTATTGTGGTTATACATCCTTCGATCAATAATTGTTGATCAAAAACAAAACAGGTTTTGGTGGAGTGTTACGGAGTGAGAAACGCACACAATAATCATACCCCCGAGTGATATTATATGATTAAGCCTGACACTAAACCTGATTCGTTGCGGTTAGTTTCTTGAATAAGTTCTACAAAAAATAATCTCATGTTTAACAAAATATACACTGATAACTGTCTTTCACAGAGGTTGTCTCCCAATTGTGTTCACATGAGAGCGCTGCGTCTGATGAAGCACCTCAACAGCAAGTTTCGGACGAAATCCAATGCTGACTTACCGCCGGAATTGTTCGAAGCCATTGGCAAAGACTTCGGCCTGGACGCCAAACGGCTCATGGCTGACACCCAGTACACGGCCCGGCGGTACGGACATACGTCGGTGATACCCAGCTACGAGTTAAAAACGCTGTTCCTGTGGGACCTATACGGTCCAACGGCGCTGGACCGCGCCGAACCGCAGACACTCACGGTGGTGTCTACTCTGATCCGCTGGTTCGCCACGTTAGGCACTCGTTACAACGTCGACAAAGGGCGATTTTTGGAAGCCGTAGCATTACAGATACCGGTAACTGTCGTCAGGTCGACGGAAGTGACGTTCGCGCGGACAAGACACTTCTTCTTCAACAGTCCGATCTCGTCAGTCGACGTGACGCACAGTACCGTGGAAGAGATGACGAATGTCATATGTAGCATGATCGGATATATCGAATCTCTGGGGATTCGAACTGCCGACATTGAGGCTGATGACCCTTGGGTGATGTTTTACAAAAGACTTGAAATGTGAACATTACAATTAAGCCTGTGCTGTGCGTAGTACGTCCGCGGCTTGGTGCGTGTTTAAACCTCCAACTGCACCTTCATTCAGACATTCAACTGCATCCACTCTAGAGGCTCACTAAAACACACCTGCACCTCCTTATGATATGATCAAACAGAACTTTTGCCTCAACCGTGGGTTGGGTGCGCCTGCTATTTAGTTGTGTATGTTTAGAACCGAGTGTATTAAGGCCTGGCTATTGTGTCTGATAGTGAATTCCAATTGTTGTTAAGGGAAAATGTGTAATAGTTCTTACTAGTGCGGATGGTGTTGAAGGTTTTACTATTTAGATGTCATGATTGACGTTGGACGGGTTGAAGGAGGTTTCCGACTGGCAAGGATAGGTGACCATGAATGGCTTTGTGGAATACGGTGAGACGCCCGTTTGTTCATCTGGTTGTTAGTTGTCCTAGGTTTACTTTTAACATTACTGACACACATACATCATAATAAAAACTGGATTTGTCTGAAGAACAGGACACCGGGATTGTTATTAACTTTATTACATCGTACCCTATGTACATTCTAAGCTTGGAAGTTGGCCGGTAAGTACGAGAACACGGCACAACGACCGTTGTACACAAGTTAACAATTGTCCCGCCCCTGTGACGTGGGCTCTCTCGACAACACATCAACTACATACACACATTAACACACCTGGTGAAGCAGATCGCAAGAAGAAACAACAAATTAACAGAAACCATGCACACGCTCCTTACTGTAGTTACAGACTACACCCAACAGGAGGCGCGCTGATCGGGTGCAATTATTGAATATCCACCCAAATAATATGTTTTTGTCGCACCACAAAACGATGCCTTCTTAACCACACAATGCAGTAGAGAAGACTAAACCAAAAACTGTGGAAATCGACAACATACACTGGTTCTATATTTTGGTTCAGCCTGCCCCGCCAGTTTATGTCTACCATACGTTAACAGCCTGGCCATTGTTTCTCAAAGGGGAAACCAAATACGCGCTGTAGTATGCTAATATTGATAAGTGTGACCACTAATAATAATGTATGATCACTGGTAATTCGGCTCATCTGTTATATAAGACAGATCCCTAACTGCAAATCCTCCATACGAGCAAACTTTGCGTGACGGATTTCGCTAACAGCAATTGCATTGTATTTTTTTAAACGTATCCACCTCACAAATGCACGCACTGAAATGTGACGCTCAAAGGCGACCTGTATATTACACAATGGCGACCTGTATATTACATATGTCGGCATCACAAATAACACTTAGAAGCAGCCTGCAGGGTCATAAGTCTACGTAACGATCTCTTTGCAAATTAATATGAATCTTATGTTCAAAGTAAAAACGGACAAGTTTAATGAGCGCCTCTTCTTTGCTAGTTACGATGTTTTCAGCCATCGCACCGTCAAGTCGGCCGATTACTTAAAATCCTTTATGCACGACTGTACACACCAGTCTCTTCACTATGGTCCGTTTCTATTGGTCATGGATGCGTACACACTGACGTTGGCTAACATCGACTCTATCATGTCTCCTTGATAAACTTGATCAATCGATTGAAACAGAAACGTCATTTCTTTTTCGTGACAAAATATTAAAATAAATGTCTCAACGCATGACAAATCTGCATAGTACAAGTAATGACGTTTGTATAATAAACAAAAAAATCACTAGTGCAACATGATATCACAGGTGTTCTGAAAATGCAAAGTATTTCCAACTGTTAAAAACAGATGATCGTGCATTAAAATAGGTGATTGTTAGTGACAATTAAATGTCCCTCGACGTCCAGTCAATTATTTGTGCGCCTGAGGTACAATACGCATTGACAATCTCTCAAGTGCGTCATCTGACCGAGAAATTATTGAACAGGATCAAATGTTAATTACGTAATGTATACAACAGGTGCTAACTAATATGTTTGCACAGCCCTTATCAGTAGCGAAGCACATTCTGAAAGCCTAACCCTATCATCCAGAAACACGGACACACAGCACACAACAACACAAATATTTACAGGCGAAGGTGCACGCAACTGTGACGAAAAGGGCAATCACGAATTCACCCTCGTTGAAAGCTACAACGCGGACTCTGAATAAATATCATATTTCACGACATACATAAATTTCGTTTCAGCTGTTCCAACTTGTTATCACAATACATTAAAATGCAACTTTTATCTATTTTAACTACGCATCTGTTACGACCTGTTTGAAAAGGATTTCACACATTATTATATGTGTACCAGTCTCTGGGTCACTTAGGTTATATCGTGATACATGAAAACATACACAATAGAAAACAACGCACGCAACTGAGACTGCCAAATACACAGTAGAAGCCAACGAGTTGAGTTGTAATGATGGATGTCAAATACATAGTACAAGCCAACGAGTTGAGTTGTAATGATGCATGTCAAATACACAGTACAAGCCAACGAGTTGAGTTGTAATGATTGACGTAAAATACACAGTAGAAGCCAATAATTTGTGTTGCAATGATGGATGTCAAATACACAGTACAAGCCAACGAGTTTAGTAGTAATGATGGATGTCAAATACACAGTACAAGCCAACGAGTTGAGTTGTAATGATGGATGTCAAATACACAGTAGAATCCAACGAGTTTACTTGTAATGATGGATGTCAAATACACAGTACAAGCCAACGAGTTGAGTTGTAATGATTGACGTCAAATACACAGTACAAGCCAACGAGTGTAGTTGTAATGATGGATGTCAAATACACAGTACAAGCCAACGAGTTTAGTTGTAATGATGGATGTCAAATACACAGTACAAGCCAACGAGTTTAGTTGTAATGATGGATGTCAAATACACAGTACAAACCAACGAGTTTAGTTGTAATGATGGATGTCAAATACACAGTAGAATCCAACGAGTTTAGTTGTAATGATTGACATCAAATGCTTTAACAGATTCTGTTACGAAAACAATACTTTGGTGAATGGTCGTGCTGTGGGTCGTTTCCTCCACGTCAAACACGACTATATTTCAGGCCATCTGCAACAAAAATAAGATGAAAGGTTTACTTCAATGCCAACCGTTTCAATTATTCTTCAGGATGATCTCAAAACACTTATGTACAATCAATGTCCAAACCTCGAGGTGTGAACTACGATCTAAAAATAAAGTGTTTTTTAAATAATTGCCAATCTCTCCCATATGAAACCGACTGTGTGGAATGTCATCATACATCAATGTTTTTGAACTCATCCTTTACTGTTATAGGCCTATTTGGAACTTTGCAGTTTGTTTGCAAAATACCTCTTCTAAGTGCTAGCCATAGATTAGCGTGTGTTGAGTTTACTATGCTACAAAACCAGCTAATCAAAAACAACACCAGTAAAGAAACCCAATATAACTTTAGATATTACCGTAATAACTACTGCTACCAGAAAACTGCTAATCCCAAACCATATTGATTACAAACTAGACAACATCAAAAGAAACTGAAATATGACAGAATTAATGAAAGAATGTATTAAGTGGTTTTCATTGGTTACCTGAATATCAAACTTTTCGTACTGTTTCACTACTAAATTTAACATAAAATGTATTAGTATTCATTTTATACCATCTCAGTTAGGTAACTGTTATGATCTTTCATCTCTTCAAAGAAGATATTATTTTAATTCAGAATTTTATAATGGAAATATATATTATAGAGGTTGTTTTATGGCACTAAAAGTCGAACCAATAAATTGTTTAAAGGGGACAATTTTTATTTTCCATCGGATGATTTATTGGCCTGTCAAATTCTTGTTTAGATAATTCCTGAAGGTAAATAGTAATAGAAATAAAAACTTGAAATGAATAATACGAAACACCCAAATACCTACATAACAGTTAACCAATACAAATGGATTTATATTCCCTGTAACCTAACCGAGATTTGCAGTGAACCTGTGCTATATTAAACATGGGTATTTTAGATGTTCCGAAACATTAGTCATTATGGGAAAATATTTGATTAATTATGTCGTAAGTGGTCTTCATTTCATACAGACATTGGAAAGAAAGAAAACACAGGTATTCTTTACAATATCACTTAACAACCAGTTTCGTGGCCAATCTACCCTCAACATAGTTATTTTACTTATTATTCTGTCTAAGTATTAGTTAACATTACACAATGGACATGGTGCATCAACAAAAAACTCAGGGTAATTTTATGGTTTGTTGTACGTAACAACTGGCACTAATTATAACATCTCATCAAGGTGCTAAATCTACAACAGGGTGGCAACAGGGTGCAAGTTAGGCCTTAGGGTAAAGGAAGTAGGGGGTTCAAAGCCATGCTGGGGTCATACAGCCATCTCGGGTTTCATTGCCAGCTGCAATGTTGATGCTAACTACAAGCATGCGATTAAATCACTGAAACCAATCAACACACATTATCAGGGGAGTATTTCACAGAGACAGTAAGCTCATAAGGAAAATCCACCAATAAACGCCTTTTTTAAATTTACAGATGTCTTTAAAAATCTGCCACTGTATCACCCGAGGACGCTATTTCCGTGACACTGACGAAAGTGTCTCGGTGGCGCCTCCTGGTGTTAACAGTTGACAGGATCACTGTTAAGGAGCTCATAAGAATGTTAGTGAAACGGGCTCATGCTGCAATGTTTTCCCTGGCAGATGACAGCATTACCCCTTGGGGTCATCAATATCACACATAGCCTTGGGGTGGTCTAAAAGACCCAAACCATCCCTTTGGGATAGTAATTAACCACGTGTGTCACATGAAGTAACATGGAAATTTCAGTGGATAAATGCTCAAAGTCTAGACAATGTATTTTGCTTGTTTTTAACAAATTCTAATTTCCAAGGGGTGATCATGCCTACCTGCCAAGAACAAGTGCCAGTTCATGACAGGATGTCACTTGTTCATAATACGTCCTCAAAAAAAATTGGATCTAGTCACCTTATATGAAACACCCCAAGTGTAGTCTTAACAATGAGTGGTCTGGAAGGCATAGATTTAAACATAAAGAATATACACTAAACAAAATTCCAAGAATTATTGGGCTGCTTCCAATGGGTCAAAATTGGTCAAACCAAAACACACATCTTAGATCTGTTTTATCCATTTCTGCCAATGTGACAAATTGATCTTCAATGTATTTTATCAGATGACTGGATCCATTGTTGTGAGACGTCATATATTTACAAGAAAACAATATAAATTACATTATTGGCTCTTGGGCATGCAATCATTCCACAAAGGCATCATATACAGTCACCAATCACTGTCGAACTATGACACTCTTATCTTATCTTGTATTACACACATTAATACCTGTGTTTTTGTGAAAATATTCTAGCTTGGCAACTATTATCTCGACCCAAAAGCTGACAATTTACATTACTGTTCTTTGTATTGAAACATATCAAAATAATTATGCCGTATTTGTTCAGTTGCCAAACAAGAGATGAAACGGAGACTTAGAACTTTGTTTTCTCCATATAGTTTTGTTTTAAATAAAGAAACATGTTCTGGAACCAACAATTTCAAATTTTCCGATACATCATGAAAGATGAAACCAAAAAAAGATATGTCTAACTTAGACCACTTGCAAGAATATATCTACATGGACAAGGCATGAAGAATAAAATTATATCTTATGTAACCTTAATGTTGAAGATAAAATGTGTGTATCTTATAAAAACAATGTTCATATTTTGAAAGCGATCAATAACTGAAGATAGCCCATCAATACAAGTCAACACAATTCTACAAACAAACTACACATGCAGGTAATTTTGTAGTATGGTCACTGATAAGCAGATTCACAGACAAACTGCAGGGGTTGAGAAGCTGTGAATAAATTGCAGCAATGGAAACCGTCTACCTTGACACTCAACAGAGTAACCAAGAGTTACTTCAGCTATGTTTGTGTACAAGTTCTTCTCCTAAACAAAACATAATAAAATATAATTTACCAGCATCCAGCTGCAAGGCAGGTTCTTCTAGGCATGGCTGATGCATCTGGACACTATACATTAGGCACTAGTTAAATAATAATAAGAAGTTACAACTGAACTATCTTAGTAGTTCAGAAATTGTGACAAAGAAAGTACATATCCAACACCTTCGCTTGGCTATTTATACACATAATAAATCTTAAAATAAAAAACATGACAATCAAACATGGTAACACAAACGTTGTCATAATCATGTCAATCTTTGGTACACAGTAATAATGTACTTAACATTCTTCGGAAACGTTATATGTAGTGTGTTTTAAAACACCTATGTCCTTCAGAATTACTTAAATGAGAAGCCAGTTTCTTGCACAGCTTTAGTACTGGCAGCTTTATATGAACTATACATAAAACTGTTTGCTTCTGTCAATGCAGTATCTGACCAACATACACCTCAATAATCTGTTGAAATCAAACTGACGAGACCATACCTGAAGGAAGACTGACATGCAGCCATGCATGACAGTGCGGCCATGTGTGAAGAAGATTAAACCAATATTTACTTGACCATGTCAACACAGAATTTGAGGGAACCATTTGTTTCACAAAAGAAAACTATATTAACGTGAACGTTTCCATAAATGTAATTCTTCTACCCTGCTGCCTGTGCAACAGCTCCAGGGTTAGTAAGATGAGTGTGCATTGACAGAGGCATACGTCTACCTTCATGTGGCATCCGTGTGCAGATGACTCGTTTGTGTTTCCCTTACAATCAAACACACTGCAAGGTCTGCCATAGTTAGTCCTCGTGACCAGAACGGACAGTGCAAGAAGCATACAATTAGGACACTGATGGTCAGTAAAATGGATGGACTGGACAATTAGGTGCAACAGTAAGAACTTTGGTAAGCACTATCGACATCTGGCTTTTCACCAGCTCATGGAGTAGAAACCGTGAGAGAGACTTGTGAATGGTGATAGGTTTTGCACAGACATATTTTTTTACCCAAATTAAGAAATTTCAGATAAATCAGTTACACTTAGATCTTGTGCAAGGTTTCTTAATCAAGATGAGGAGATCTTTGTTAGCAACAAGTCTACACTAAAATCATCACTGTCAGTGAGCAGTGAAGGTGTGATTTAAAGATTAAATACATTTCAATTAAATCAGCATTCAAACAACTCTTCTACTTTATCAATGTTTGAAACAACCACATTTATCAGTCTTACTGCGCATATATCTTGATGATTAAGATAACCAAAATGTCACACCAAAAATATTTTTTGGCAGATCATTACGAATGGAAATGTTCATACCAGATTTACAGCCGAGCACCCGAGTAATATTTTGAATGTGATTATAATATGATTATGTTAAATGTTAACGTTGTAATAGAAATTTTATATGGATACAAACATATCCTATTGTAAGTTGCAATGACAAATAAACCACCACCAATGTGCAAGCCAGCCAGGGACATGCAAGGGCAAGACAAAAAAAGAGGTGATCTGGATAAATTCTGAGTATGTCCAAAGACCTTTTTGACATTATCGAAAATACGCAAAAGACAGGAAGACGAGACGCACAACGTAATCACCTGCAGAAGGGATGCCACCTGGGGGCAGCGAGGGTACTAATGTCGCTATTGTCAGAACTGGCCCAAAGGGATTATACCTTCGTCGCTGCTGTAGCAATTTTGACAGTGGAGACGGGACGCACGCACCCTCACGTCGGTGCCACGTTCGCCCGTCCCGAGGGGCGCGTAACACACACAGCAGCGGAAGCACTCGATGTGGTAGTAGAGGCCGAGGGGTTCAATCACCATAGCGGCACCTTGACCTGACCGACAGCAGCGCATGCCACACAGAAAGGACAACATTTATAAGACGAGCAACAGTGACGTTAAAGACAACAGCAAGCAACAGGTGACGACCGGGGTTTATGACAAGGGGCGGGAGGGGATAAAGCACAAATGCTGTCCAAAGGTTGGCTGAAATACAGGGTTATGCCGTGTTCCAATCAGCTTGTGAATACCGTGAACATGACTTGGTGAACTTGAAAGTTCAGACGCAGCCCGACTTCACCAGTGGTAAATAAAAAAATTTGCAACGAGGTGAAACAGGCGTGACAAAGTCAAATCTACGATAAACATAAGCCAACTGGAATGCAGCATTATAACTGTAAGAAACATTTACTGAAACAGGAATTGAATGCGGTGGATAGCTAACAGTTTCCCCACTGAAACGGACCTCAGCTGACAAAGAGAAACTATGCAGCTCATGGGATTCACGAAACAAATTAGAATGATATCCTTAAGAGGTAGCAAAAGTTGAGTTAAAAGGTGGTGAGGTGAATCAACATTGGACATTTTAAAAGTGTCATGAGGATAGTTCCCATTTCCCCATTTATCATGCACCAATTTCCTTCCATGCCAACACATAACGGTGTCCGATATTTTGGAATTTTGCAAATCTAATTATCACCCCCATCTGTATGCCGACTACAAATTATCATGAAACAAGCAAAGATAAGATTTGTAGTTCACTGCTAAGCAAATTTTGTACGTGCGTGTGTGGGTTTGTGCGCGCATATGTGCATTCATTTCTTGCCTAATCAACATCATATGGCCATCATACAAATGATAATTTTATGACAAATAAATTTTACTCATAGTTTCATTTCTTGGTGTTTCCGTACCAGTTCAAAATCCTTTAATATTGTCTGAAAAAGTGTTCCCATCACAAATAAGAATACCATGTACCAAATGTTCACTCTAATTTTTTGGCTACTTTAGAAGTGTGACAACTTTTTTTAATTTGTCAACTATTTATTTTAATATTGATCCCATTTTAGAGACAGTTCAGAGAACACAACCTTGGAAGTAAATTCACTCTCCAATAGCACCATAAATAGCCTAATCTCCAAGATATACGAGACAATTTACAAACGCTTGTATGCTACATTACTAGTTCAAAATTTAGAACTTTTTTACAAACTCACTGTGGCTATTGATAGTCAACTAGTAGATGTGGGAAAACCGAATTTCAGAGCTGACATGAGATAATAATAAACCATCACCACATCAAATGTAGAATGCCACCGCCACCAGACATGCGAAAAATAGTGCAAATGGAACTATGACAGACCATAAGAGGTTGAGTGTCGTAACTTCACCAAACACACACTAAACATTTCACCTGCCAACTAGTCACCTTTAAAGGGAAAGTGCAATGATTGTCAAGTTATCATTCTATCAATAATGGCAATAAGGTGATCATTATGTCATAAAATTGCCTCATTGCATTTCATTGCCAGATCATGTATTTTTGAAAGTACAAAGAGCAATGATTGTAACATGTTTTGCATAAATATGTTTTTGTACCAACCACGATGTTAGAATATTAACCAATTCTATATCACAATGTCTAATAAATCAATTACCTCTGGAAAAAACTTAGAAAGATGGCCTTGATCAGCAACTAGGAAGTCTGGCAAGTTATTCAATTTTTTCTTCAATTTCCTGTTTTTCACAATTTCTAATGGTACATACTAAATTTCACAAAACTTTCAAACATGCAGTAGAATTCTAATAATCTAGATGTATTTTTGAGGTCGAAAAGCTAAAAGAATTGAGGCATATAAATTATACGAAACCCCCGACCAACTCTGTATATATTAACCAATAAAAAATCACTGCACACCCCCTTTAAATGAATATTTACCGTCATATGTTCCAAGATCAACCAACAAACTTCCCTAACTACCATGGCTGGTATGGTGAATCTGTGACTTATTGGGGCTAACATGGGAGCTACAAACTGTGTTTGTCTTGCCTAGGGCAGCATGGTCAATTCCACGGTTTAGACATTGGTTTACAGTTGGTTGGTTAGTTGGGGTTGTGATAAACATCAGTCCAATGCCAACCTGTGGGATGAGCAACCCATAGAAAACTTTCAAAAACAGTTACTTGAGATTCCCTGGGGTGGGGAATTACCAACAAATCTGTGATAAACTGTTTAAATCCAGGAACTGTATCAGCCAACCACAGAAGACAAACCATGAACATGTTTTCATGAGAAAACGTATGCAAGAAACACTCTAGTTTCTATACAACTCGAATGCAACTGATATGTGGAATTCTATAAAGTTTATTTTGAAAATTATATTCCAGCAACGTGTATCGTACAAAACGTAAGTTCTGCATTTTCTGTAGATTTAGATGATTTGTGGACAAGGAAGCAACTGCCTTCAGATCATAGCAGATATTACAATTATAATTATTTAAATAATTGATACGAGAAGTATAAATGTCATAGGTACATTATTATGATCTTTTTTTTACAAAATACAGATGAGTATTACTGGTCTGAATGTGCTTGCTGGCATGCAATTTTCGCAAATAAACATAAAAGCTACTATTCTACAAACAAATACCTCAAACAAAACATAACTACAACAAAGGTAAACGGAATCATCAAAGACGCATGACATGCACTGCAGAGCTGTGATCACACCCTTTGATGAAAGGGCAATGGTGTTCTCCACAAGGGGTTTATATAGAGTCCTGATTCTATGTTAGATTCTTAGTGGTATATTATAACATTTTGAAGCCTTACAGACATAAATTTGAGTTTAGCATTTCCATGGGTTCGACGACAACATCCAAGGTTGTAAATCTGACATTACACATGTGGTGCCACGTGGTGAGCAATGCCAATACTATTGAATGTGGCACCATCTGGTGGGCTAGAATGGAGAACACCACGTCACTTCCACTACATCAGAAGATGCAAGCGACATCCTTCACACCCGAGTGCAGCACTACAGCACTACATAGCGATGCAGGTGGCAGCACCGACACATACTCGAACTGAGCTCACCTAGTGCATCACCACAATTCGCACACGCCTGATAGCCGCTCACGGCGATCACTTGCTCGGCGGGATGCGAGTTCTCACCCCCTGCCAACAATCGGGGCGGCTTCGGGGGTATAGGTGGCGGTTCCGAATTCTGTGATGATGTCCGGCTATGCACTGGCTCAGCACTGGGGTAGGAAACCTGAGAGGGCTGTTGTTGATCGGGGTACGAGGGGTAAGGGTTTTGGGACAGTGACAAATTGTCGCTGTGGGGGTAATGGTACTGCTGGGTGGAACTGGGGACGTAGTGATATGACGGACTATTTGGCTTTGGGGCGGAATACGGATGATTGTGTGGTGATGTGTCTGTGTATCGCACCGGGATGACGCGATCGGTGAGAACCTGGTCAGTGGAAGTGGGGTGAACAAGAGGGGGTTGGTTGCCATAGCGATCGTATCTATCGCTGCCATCATACGACGTTCTATAAGCGGGACTCGACAGCGACCGTGACTGCTCGTCGAAGTCGTACCGTTGCGGTAAACCATAGCCACTATCCCCGCTGTATTCTACCGAATATCCATTACTGCCGTCAGATGGCGCCACAGCTTTCTGTGACCACCACTGCTGATATTGCAAGGGATCTTGCCTTTTCTGTAGATGTTGCGTTCCCTGCTGCGATGCGAGACGACGTCGCTCCGCCTCCTCAAATAACCAGTGCTCCCCGGCATGGTTGATATTCTGCCGCATTATCTCCGAGCGTCGGGGCGCTGGCCGGCGTTTCGGTTCCTCGGCTGGTTTGATCCAGTTGTCGCTGAAGCGCGGTCGTGGCACTGCCGCAATCTGGTGTAGCTCAGCCTTGGTGAGGTGGGTTGGTGACACCTGGTCATCCTGGTTGACAGTGGTGGTGACGGGTTTAAGGCTGTCTGCCCATGGTGGTGCGGACTTTGGGGAGAAGTCATCCATTGGCTCTGGTCTCCGCTGGTACTGGAGGGAGACAAACAGATTGTGGCATGATATAGGACACTAGTGTTAAGGTCCAACACATACTGTAATACACAGAAAAATACACAATTCGCAGATAGGCCTGCAGTGACTAACTAGAATAAGTGATCGTTATCACATTCAGCATCAATGTGTTGTGCAGTGAATAGTTACTTCAATTTGTAAGGTATGTGTCATGTCTTAACCGATCTATTACTATTTATATATTAATATGTATTATATTTATTACACATGTATCTGTTCGTACACTTTAGCTCCTGTTTTAAGAATCACTGACTGGACTTCCTTCAGATATACAAGCGGAACATAAATAATAATAATACAAAACATTTGTATGGTAAAAATATCCTCGGATTCCCGAGCACAGTGGCCCAAAAAAACCAAAGGATTAGACACTCTCATGATAGGTGTACAATGCAAGTCGTCAACAGATGGATAGGTGTGCTAAGATACTAAAAGTACTTATCATGTTTTTCAAAACAAAAAGCTATTAAATATACAATTTATGTCCATCACTATAACAAGTTATAATGAATTTCCCCACCTCTGAGTGCCTCCTTGCATTGTCGTCCACGGTGTCCCTGGTGGGATAGTAGGAGCTATTCCCACTGGGTAGTCGACTACTCCTCAACGCTGCCTCTCGCCCTGTATCCGACAGCGACGCCTCACTTCCTGTTGGGCTGCGTCCCGCCACGTTCGACTGCGACCCATACGTCCGCCTCGACTCCGGTCTTAGTCCCATCTCTTCCCTGAGACTTGGTTTCGGCTGAATTGGCAGTTCCCGTCGCGGCAACTTCTCGAACGTCGTCCGCGGGCTGAGACCGTTGTTGCCATGGTAACTGTAGTCGTTGTCTGGCTGCTGGTGAAGTGTGAACCTTCGGTTCGGCTCCGTTTTGAACTCTATGTGAAACTGAGGCTGTGACGTCGGCGATATGTTATCCGGGTGGTTGGGCTCGTATGTTTGTTCATACTGGCCCTGGTAGGCATTGTTCAGAGGCACGTAACTGAGCCTTACTTTATCAACCTTTGGTTCCTCATAGGAGGGCATCGTATGCGTGGGTATGAGGGGTGCATCATATTCTGGGGGTGCATTGTACCCCGCTGGGTTTGACTGCGGCATACTCCAAGGCTTCTGGTGATTCGTCTTCTCCATCTCAAAACGTTCCTTCTCCAGTCGGAGCTTTTCTGCTTCTCTCCGTATCCTCTCCTGGCGTAGAAACAGCATACGTGTCAACAACATCATGTCAGGCAACAACATTATACCAACAACATCACTTTTGCTTATAGTTTAAATATTTTAGAGATAGTTTGTAATTTGTATATTTTATATTTACCTGGTATTTTTTATTTTGCACAATTCTTAAATGCAGTAGTTCTTTCTTTTTCACTTTTTATTATGCATGACTTGTTTTAATGAACCTGGAAAGCAATTTGGGCTGAAAATGGCACAATACGAAGCCATATATTATATATTACTAGTTTAGTTTGCACATTGAGAAAAGGCACTTATTTCTAGTTAAACCGCCTATAGACCAACATTTATGTGATGCCCGTGGATAGCCACAATGTCACTATGTAATGCCACGTTGGCATCTGTTGCTTGGTACCCTGCCAGAAATAATACCTCACAATTAAGGTCACCCTAGGACAGTCCCAAAATACTTCCATAACCATGAAAGTGTAGGAAATTAACCTCGCTATTCAGGTAATTTTCCCAAGGGTAACCTTAATAGACAGGTTTCACTGACCTCCATCAGCCTCAGCTGTTCCTCCCTCTCCCTAAGTGCCTTCGCTTCCCGCTCCTCCTGCAGTCTCTGGTCCTCCTCAGCCTTGCGAACCCTCTCCTCTTCCCTCCTCCGTTGTTCCTCCTTGGCCTTGCGAACCCTCTCCTCCTCCTCCCGCCTCTGCTGCTCCTCAGCCTGCTTCTGAGCCCTGTCCGTGTCCTCCCTCTTCCTTGCAGTCTCACGCTCAGCCAGTATCTTCTCTTGCTCTGCAATGACAGGGTTCGAGCAGTGAAAGTTGCATTCTGGGTAAAACTACCATCTTTACCTGGTTTAAGAAAGTATACACATATGCAACGTTTATTTCTTCTACTGTTTAGTTTTCTACTATGAATTGGCCAGGTTCATTTTCGGACATTAACGCCAAAGGGAGTTTTGGAGAAGGAGATCCCAGCTCAGTGAGTCCGTGACACCAAATAGAAGGGATCAATGGCTTATAGTGTCTCTAAGACATAAGCAACGTAGCTAAACAAAATTGCACAAGTTTTGAAATGGCGGCTGATGCCAAACCACCGATCAGTCGGCACCAAGATTCAAACCCTGGTTCCTCTGAAAGACATTCCAGCATTCTGACCGTTTAACCATCACACCTCATTTATTTGATCATATTTGCTACCATATATGTCACTTTAGCATTTGATATGTTATTCAATAAATTATACTTTTGCAAAATTACCAGTTGTCAATATAAACGTGTGGCACATGAATATGAATGTATATTGTTTATGCTGTTTTACATTAAACTTACAAATTAGTGAAAAATTTATCATATTGAGGAAAGTGATTAGTATAGTTAATGTATGTCGATTCAACGGAAATTTGTATTTAAAGGACAGACGATGTGTTTTAAAAAGATCATGGCTAGATTGTGTTAACCTAACAGCAGTTCACTCTAACACATTTCAGCATTACAGACGTCACTTACTCAGATTCAGTACCTATAATTAAATCAGTCGTTTAACTCAGGACATCAACTCAGTTAAATTTTTTTATTCTCTCCGAATAAACAGATACCTATAATGTAACTGAAATGTGAACCAGAGTATCACTTACCAACTCTCATACGGTCTGTATCAATAGCCTCTCTCATCGTCTGTGGGGTCTGCCAGGGGAAGGTATTCCTGTCGGCAGAAAGACAGCAACTAAAGGGTGTGACTAAATAATAATATGTATTTTTTTATAAAGCGCCACTTCCAATTAAATACTAAAAGCACTGTACAAAATGTAATGTACATAAAAAATCATTATATCATAATTATAAGAACACTTAAATAATTTTTGTAATAATAAATTAATTAAAAAATAAAACTTGTAATTAAATTTTATTAAAATATATCAGATAATATATAGATATAGAATAATAATTACTATTTTGTTTACATACATACAATCATGGATATATAAATAAAGTACAAATCTGGCAGTAAAATATCTAAGAAAGTAAAGTATTAAGGAAATACTACGCAAGTAAAATGAACTGAATTCAATCCATCTATTGCACTGTCAGCACTGTGTGATGACAATCAGCCACACATACACACTGTCAGCAGTATGTGATGACAGTCAGCCACACATCCACACTGTCAGCAGTGTGTGATGACAGTCAGCCACACATACACACTGTCAGCAGTATGTGATGACAGTCAGCCACACATACACACTGTCAGCAGTGTGTGATGACAGTCAGCCACACAGACACACTGTTTCAGTAACAATCACACTACTTACTGTTCATTCTCCCTCGAGTTAGATCTTCTCTCCACCTGCCTAAGCTTTCTTTTTTCATCTTCCTGTTGCTGCTGCCGAATCCTCCTTTTCTCTTCCGCCTGCCGAATCTTCTCTTGCTCTTCCTGTTGTCGCTGATTCTCCACCTCTGCCTGTCTCCGGAGTTCGTCAAATCTCTGTTGTTGTTTCTCCTCCTTTTCTGCCAACTAAACAACACATCACAATGTCAGATAAACAGGTCAAGGTCAGTTGTAGTAAAGTCAAACCTTGCTTTATTGTCAACTTAGTAATACAGCCACCTCTCAGTTAAGGTCAGCCTAGGACAGCCTACAATTATTTTTGTAACAATAAAATATAGGAAATTAGTTTGGCTAATATGGTCACCTTGCTATACAGGTCAGTTTGTTCTCGTTACTAATAGAGGTTCCACTGAAGTAGCTTTATTTCACAATGGTGACCATGTAACATTTACAGTGTGATTCTCAATGGGCCATCAAGAGCACATACATTCCTACATACTTAAAGGCCATATCCTGGGAGAAAACAAATTGCTAATAAGTATACAAATATGCATGTGTTCTGCAATATAATGACAACCCCGAAACCACACGTTTGCTGAAACATTTTAAAAACTGACATTAAACGGGATCTGTCTTGGTGCAGGCTTCGAAAAGTCTGTTTTCCGGAAATGCCGCGAGGGGCAGAATCGTGACGTCAGGCTGGCTGGATTTCCTTGGTGGATATTTGAACTGGTAAACATTCGTTCACATACAGAAATGGTGAACAAATGTGTTGTTGGAAACTGCTACAATTCGAACCTGACTGGCTATTCAGTGCACGAATTTCCCAAAGAGCCAGTTACTCGGCAGAAATGGGAACGTTTTGTTCAAAACGGCAGGGCCGACTGGACCCATGCTACGGCAACTAGCATTATTTGTTGTTCGCATTTCGTTGCGCCTGACGACTTTGAAGGCTTCGTACAATGGAATATGGGTTTCAGGCGTAAGTCAGATGTAAAGAAATCTGCCCGTTCCTTCGAAGAACACAACAGAGGCGAAGGCGAATCGGTTACGGGCGAATCTGCGCAAATGGGCCCGGTCAGTTGTCGGGGCTTCTTCACTGGTTCATGTTTACATACGGTGCCACAACGTGCTGACTAAAATCAACATTGTCGATCTTGGCAATGTCATCCTCACTGTCACCGAAATATATATGATCAAACGTTTCATGATCCTCGTCAAAATTTACATTGCTCTCTGAACTACTCGAGTAAGCCGCCATTTGTATCGAGTTGTTTACATGACACCGTGCGACTGCGGCGTGAAGCCGCTGCACTAACTCACGGCGGAACCACGACTGACGTCACATTTCAGCAACAAATGCAAACCCGGCATCGCTCGGGAGTTTCCGTAAAATGGCAAATTTAAAGGCTCTTTTTATGTTGTATGCTCATATACGATATTTCAACATTTTGGCAATATCATCATTTGAAAGGCCATCAACCATTTGTTATTAAGGGACAGAGCACATTTTATCCCAGGATATGGCCTTTAAGATCGACTCTACTGAAGCAAAAAATTGTTGTAAAATATTTGTAAAATATTCCGAAGAAACATTGAAAAATTAAGACATTTTCTTATTATTAAAGTACTTTGGTAAGAAATATCTTGGTATGACATTGTGGTATATGGTTGATAGCCTGATGCATGAGGGGAGTGACCTCTGACCTCTCTCTGCCTTTCCTCCTCCAGCTGCTGAGATTTCCTTAATTCTTCCTCGTGCTTTTTGCGGATGCGCTGTTGCTCAGCTTCGTACAGTTGCTGCAAATGACAACATTCAGTTACCATAGCAACCCAAATGTTAAACTCATTCCCACAAACTCTAGCATAAATCATGCAATACGTAAGCAGACTTAAACAATTATACAGCAATTTGTGACAGATTTAATACAGTTATGTACAACTGTTTTTTTTACAAATCACGATAAATTGAAGATACTGTACACAACAACTGTACATAAAGATACAGGCAAGAAACTGATACAGAAATTAAGTATTAATAATATTACAACAAACACATTAGGCATACATAATGTGCCATTTATAACTGTAGAAACCTGCTCAAAGGCATGACAATATTACAGAAACACACTTCAACAGAAAAAAATGGTCCTGAAGTCCTTTGGAGTTTGGGGGGCCCTGGGGGGGTAGAATGATTCAATCAAATACAGGTTTCTTGTGTATAGTGGCACTACCACATGAAATGTCTACACAAAATCAGAGAAAAATATTCGTACTATAACCAAAGTTACAAGAATTTAAACAGTGCACCCGCAAGAATTAGTTATGGAGAAAAGTCCATTTTAAAGTCGAGAGTCATTATTCATATGAAAAAAAATTCAACATGGTATAACAAAATATTTATTGCCATTAGTGTTACGTAGTCATTTGCTAAGCAGTAAGGCTGTAGCAAGTGACTACGTAACACTAATGGCAATGAATATTTTGTTATACCATGTTAAATTTGTTTCATGTGAATAATGACTCGACTTTAAATTGGACTTTTCTCCATAACTAATTCTTGTACGCAGTAAGGCTGTATCATACAATAACAATGAAGGCAATACTCAACAGTGGTACTAGTTCACAGGGCTACTTTATTACGGCAACTGCCTGTTTACTGCAGTCATTAATCTGGCCAATGCCATGGCATGCAGCCTGCGTAGTGTCTACTGGGGTTGCAGTTTCTTAGAGGACACTGTCTTTTAGTAACGAGTCCAATGTGTGACAAACACACTATACTACATAACATCTCATTTTGGGGGACCCTGAGGTGCCCTTAGAATTACTAAATCAAATACAGAGTTCTTGTGTATAGCGGAAATGTCTATGCAAAATCATAAAGGTTACTGAAGAGTTTTTGAAAAAATAGACAAATGTGAAAATTTACCAGTTTTGGAGGGGTTAGAATGATTCAATCAAATACATATTTCTCATGCATAATGGCAGTACCCTAAGATATGTCTATGCAAAATCAGAGAAAAAGTTGCTGAACGGTTTCTGAGATATGGCAGCTAACACCAGACGGCGGACGGCGCACGCAGAGTGATGGCATAAGTCTGTTGGACCTTCTGCGTAAAGGACTAAAAAGCACTGCCACCACACATAGATAATGCAATGCTTAGAACCTAAAAAAAAACCACCAACCATACTTAGCTAAATTATAAAAGAAATGATTACTGTGCTGCAGGAAATTGACTCTTGCTTTAAGGAACACGGAGGGACCAGGTGAAACTATTCATTATATCCAAAGTTCCGTTTATCATTGCAGGCAAGGATGGACATTTCAAAGTCGTTCCTTTAAAACAGATGTTTCTTAGGCATCGATAATAATTATCAATATTTATATAATTGTACACATACCAATTAAAAAAATTATGATTACATGTGAATTGTATAATTATAGTGATTATATGTTTGAAAGCATTATCATTATGGTTGTTATATGTCATTTGCATGTACTGTGTCATAACTCTTTTAAGTACTTACATAAGACTTTCAAATTGGAAAATTACTGACTGTAAAGTACTAATTCAGGGGGTAGTGGGGTCTGAAAATTGGTACACTATGTACAAATAGGTAAATGTTTACAATTTTGGATGACTTCTAATATCAGGAGTTTTGTAGAAAGATTCCACGGTATGTAGAATTATTTTGAAATCTGAACACTCCTGCCAATAATCGATGTAGAACTAGTACAAAGTGAAACATGATTGGACACACAGATTGAATTGTTAGACCAGACTACTTCCACCAATGCATATCACCACATTACCCGACTCCTACCCTAAGCCATGTTTGTAATAGTCACAATACAAAAGAAAATGTAATACCATATCGGCAAGTGGCATTAATTTTGTGATTTTTAAAGAGAAATATATAAAATAATGTGAATATCTGTTTTAGTTTGCATTTTGTGTGTGTTTATTTGGCAGCCAAAGTAAGTTACAACTATTATTATTTAAGTCATTAAAGTTCAATATTCCTCACAATTATATTAAACTGCCACACATATAATGCTAAAATCTCAGACATTTTTAGTTAATATCATTACAAAATTTAAAATGACAACAGCCATATAATGTGGCAATACACTGTCAAGCTCCCAATTTAATAAACATTAGTATGTGATATTTCTACAACCTCAAAGCAACAACAGGTTAAACCAGTGAAGCCAGTCAAAATACAAACACCAAAATAAACATCCGCCACCAAGTGTTCTCTACAAGACCAAAAAGACAGCATAATAAACTATATTGTAATGTGCCAGTGGTGAAGGTGCAGAAGACAAGTCTAGGTGTTCTAGAGGGTGTGAGTATAAGTCTTGGTACCTTGTTCTCATAGTCGTCATTCCATTCCATCTCAGGCTGCACAAACAGGGCACAACACAATTTACACATCTATCCTGCTACACATCTCTGTCTTGACATAAGGTTTTACAAATCTCTCCATCCACACATTAGTGGAAGCTACCGTTATTGCAGTACTTATAAATGTAATCAATTACAGTTTCTGTTCAAATGCACAGACCCTGAGCCATTATAACTACAATTACTTACGGATGTAAGCAAGATTACATCTGGACTACCACATAGCATATATAGTTTGTTTTTCTACAAAAAATTACAGCTTGCTATCGCTCACAAATACCAGTGGATCACTATATCAGTGGAACCTAATGAAGGAAACTTCTGACACGTTGAAACTTCACGCCACGGGACACGTAATTTTACCTCACTGCAGGAAGAGCAAATAATACATGCTAGGTGTGCCTATGGGTGGGTGATTCAGCTGGGGATGGGGCTCATGTGAGGGGAAATAACAGGGGTGCAGGGAATAGAGTACAACCCCCAGTGATTCACCATCCCAGACCCACCTTCCGTTTCTCTTCCTGATCTGCATCCCATTGCTCCATCCGTCTCCTATCTTCCTCCAGGTCAAACATCCTCCGCTCCGTGGGACTCCGGTGTGTCAGTGGCGCCATACTCAGCGTATTCTGCATGTCCAGCGTGGCCCTGGCCTCAATACTGGCCACTGTGGAGCTGTGGACGCTGTCCGTCGACCTTGAACTGCACTGGTCTTGGTAGATGTCACCGTTGTCATGACAACAGTTATTCACGAGTTGACGACTTGCCTCCTCGTCGCGCTCCAAGTTCGCAATGATGTCCATCTCTCGCTGCTCAAGGTCGTATGCAGATGATGGGTCGAAAATGTTCATTGACTGCGAAGTGTTGTATGGTGAGTATGATGTGTCATGAGTGGCGTCCTCTGCTGGCTGCCATAAGTTCTCTGGTGGGCGAGTATCTGCAACGCTGCGTAGGTCCTTCAGAATACTGTCAGTTGCCTCTATTCGCTCCCATTCAATCCTCTCTTTCTGTTGCTTGTCTGAAAGACATAAAATAAGTTAACTTTTCAACCAAAACTAGCATGGTCAGCATGTAGTGTAACAATTGTGGTCATATATAAGAGGTTAAGAGGTCAGCATATGCCGACATCAAATCCATTGGCATGAATATATATGTACACAATTTACGTTTATGTATAAATTCATATAATAAGTTGAATCACTTTCTTACGTATGTACTGCAAATGTTACCCCAAGTTTGGGTCATATATGAAGTAATCCAATGAAATTTTGATCACACATGCAAACTAAATAACAATTACAGTCAAAAGAAGGTCTATATGTTTACTAGTTACTGTTTACTAAAATTTTTTTTTTAATAGTCTGTTTTCATGAGATGTGATTCCAGTTGCACTTGCATTCGCCATATTTTAGGTTGATTAGAAAGAAGTTTGTTTGTGAGAAACCTCACACTGAGAAGCCATTCAACTTTAGAACATGCACAGGTAGGACAAAACTTGACGACAAAACAAAGACAATGTAACTACAACAATGAACCTGTCTGTAATGTGTGATATTCCTCGCATTTCTCAAGTCCCAGGAACTGTGACTTCCTCCGAAGGATGTCCGTGCGCACACACCCCGTCTCTGGGGTCACGGGGGTCACCGGGGCTTCCCTCTCCTCTCCACCAGTATTCTTTTCCATTGATGTCTTCGCCATGTCCAGGTCAGGCAGCAGGTCATTCTGGTCGAAGAAGTCGTCATCGGTATTCGCAAATTCTCCCGTCACCGTTGGAAACGTGTTCCAGTTTGGGGCAGGAGGCGGCATCGAAGGGAGCGGTGGAGGAGGTTCGCTCGGCACTTCAGGCAACTCCATCTGGTGGTAGTCCTAGCAGTTAACAAGCAACATTTGTTATACCATAATTACCATCCAGATAAATTAAACAAACAGACAGCTAATCAACCTATTTTATCTTGATACGTTTGCAGTCATAGTTTGATAGCATCGCTGTCTTGAATTCTCTTGCGAACTTCAAAGAATCAACAAGATCAGTTCAGTTCATTGGTACATTAACACAATTAGTGAATGCTGTCGCAAATTCAGTAAACGAAGAATTGTCAGAAAAAGAAGCAAATGATGGTAGCAATTTTCACAACAAATTTTCCCGTGCTTTTAAATTGGCATAAAGTCAACCTCCACGTTAAAATGTCAAATGAAAATAATTTACAATATTAAGTACGATTATAATTGGCTGTGCAGTAAACATACCATTTCAGTCAAAAGTCAACTTGCCCATTTGCAAATGGCTTCATCCATGGTTAAAATGTCAAATGAAAACAATTTACAATTTTAAAGATGGTCAAAATTGTCTACTCAGTGAACACACCATTTCTGTCTGTGACACTGTCACGTCGTCTTGTTGTCTGTCGTCTTCCACCAGCTGCTGTTCTTCCTGCCTCAGCTGCTCTCCTGGCAGCTGCTCATTCTGTTGTTCACCTTCCAGCTGCTGCTGCTGTTCCCATTGCTGCTGCTCCCACTGCTGTTGTTCCTGTTGCTGTTGTTCCACTCGATTCTGTTCCAGCTCCTGCAGCTGCTGTTGTTGTTCCTGTTGCTGTTGTTCTAGCCACTGCTGTTCCTTCTGCTGTTGTTCTTGTCGTTGCTGTTCCTGCTGTTGTTTCTCTAGCCACTGTTGTTCCATGTGTTGATGTTCCGCCTCCTGCTGTTGTTCTATTCTCTGTTGCTGTTCCTTCTGCTGTTGTTCTTCCTGTCGCCGCCGTTCCTGTTGTTTCTCCACCAGCTGCTGTTCCTGTGGCTGCTGTTCCTGCTGCCGTCGTCGCCACGGCAACGGCTCCTGCTTCTGCTGCTTCAGCCGCTGCTGTTCCAGCTGCTGCAGCTTCTGCTGTCTCAGTTCCTCTCGCTGCTTCTCCAGCTGCTGGCGCTTCAGGTGCCGCTGCTGTTCTCGCTGCTGTTCCAAGTGCAGCTGCTCCTCTCGCTGTGTCTCCTGTCGCTGCTGCTCCTCCAGCTCTCTCCTCCTCTGCTCTTCCTGCTCCTGCTCCTGCTTCAGTTGCTGCTGTTCCTCCTCCTGGCGCTGATGTTCCAGCTCTTCCTGTCTCTGCTGCTCCTGCTCTCTCTCGTCCTCCGACTCGTCAGAATCTGAGCGAAAGGAAATAATGATGTAGCAGAATCTCACTTTGGTAATACAGCCACCTCACAATTAAGGTCACCCTGTGGCAGTCCCAAATTATTTCCATAATGGTAAATTATGGTAAGTTAGTTCTGCTAATATGGTCACCTTGCTATTCAGGTCATTTTTTGGCAGTGTAATTAAGCATCTGAAAAAGTAGTTGTGAGCAGACTGGGATGGGCAGGATACGTACAGAGGATGAGAAGAGATTAACAAAGAGAGCAGGGAAACAGAAAACATAAATTAAGGGAGACAGACAGAGAGACAGACAGAAAGACAGACAGGGAGACAGAAAGACAGACGACAGACAGACAGACAGACAGACACAGACAGACAGTGTGAAGACAGACCTCCAAAAGGCAGGGATGAGAGTAGGAGAAATTGCAGAAGATTGCAATAGGTGAAGTATCGTCGACAGGACGAAATGGACTGAGTGATGTGTCCTCTTCCCGCAACGCACAGAGAGGAAGGCAGAAGTCAGGGCTAAAGGTCACCTGTGAAAGGGTATCTTCGTATCCTGAGGTCCATCAGTCCAGTCCTCACTGCCTGGTTGATGACATACAGAACAGAACCCTGGTAGGAGTCATCCATTGCAACACCGTTGATCGCCGCAATCTCGTCACCTTCCACCAACCCGTAGGCATCAGCAGCGCTACCTGGTGGTCAAATGATATACCAATAATGAGTTACAATTCATCCATAATAATAACTTTTATTTATGCACAGACATCTAGAGAAAAACTATGTTCAGGCATGTTTACAATCGATTGAGATACTAAAAAAGTATTAATTATAATAACAATAACATTTAATATTATATGTTACTAAGACTTGGCTACACAAAACTGATGTACTGTAAGTATTCGGACATGTAAACACTGTATGAACCCTTAACCAATGGTGAATTTAAACAAAATAAAACTGTTACATTTCTTCTTATGGATTGTACATGAACTGCTGATAGTTTGGCACCCGAGTTGTAAAGCACCTACGAGAAAAAGTTTAACATACATACATACATACATACAAACATATATACATACGCAAGCTTGATCATAGTTAGATACAGACCTAGCGAGACTTTCTCGATGACAATGGGACAGCAGTGTTCCTTGCCTCCGCCAATTGTGAAACCAAATCCCTTCTCACCGTTTGGTTTCTGACTGATCTTTATCGTCTTCTCCTCGAACTCCTGTATGACAGCAGCAAAATTATTAGATTGTAACACTTGTTCCAATAATTCTTATTAGTACCTTCATATGTGAGTAGAATGATTAACCTAAAGGTCTTTCACACTTCAAAACCAGCCTGGAATGATGCTGTAGACAGGAAACCTAATACTCCTGAGCACAGAGATCTGACACTCATCACTGGCATTACAACCATCAGGTCTGTGCTGATTAATATATAAACACAAATATTTTATATTGACATAACTCGAGTAACAATAAACAGATGCATAACTAACACAGTGTCAAGTATATTTGATCAAGTATAATTCCAAGTACATTACATCAAGTACAGGTATGTACCCTGAAACAAACTAGCATACAGTTGTAATTAACATCACTATGGCAACACGCTCCCTGATGCCGCACTACAGCCATAATTATATTGCTGTTCCTGAAATGAAATTACGCTCCACAATCAACAACACTGAAATGCAGACATCATCAAATGCAGCAATCAAACAAACTACAACAAGTGCAAACTAATCAAAATGTTAAACAAAGCCACAAAATGTTAACGTGTGTCAACAATTACTCAGCTGTTATAAAAACCAAGCACTATGACATGAGCCATCATAAATGGCAGTTAACAAGTAACAAGTAACAAGTGTGCCGTGTGAGGTGAAGCTGATTAGTGATGTCAATGAGAAGCGTCCACAGTGCAGCACATATGCGGTTATTAAAACCGAACTGTTTGGCAATGTCACAGTTCTGAATGTTTCGACGACATCACCGCAACGACCTAACAAACACAACCTATCACATACTATGTGTCCCCGATTGGAACCATTGCAGTATGGAACCCTGTATTCAATTACAACCGAACCACACTTTCTGGCCACACTGGTAATACAGCCACCTCGCAATTAAGGTCACCATAGGATAGTCCAAAATTATTTCTATAACGATAAAGAATAGGAAAATAACCTTGCTAATAAGGTCACCTCACCATTCAGGTAAATTTTGCCCAGTCCCAAGGGTGACCTTATTAGTGAGGTTCCACTGAAGTTTCTAGTAACTACTTGACCACACACACACACACCCACTACCCCCTTGACATGAGCAGCCGGTGTATCTACCTACATGTACTCTACTAGCACATGGCGCTTGCCAAGAAACCTCAACATATTGGGTTTGGACCCCGGGTATATATCCGGGCTGGCAATCAGCCAAGTCTTTTTATAAAAAATACACACAGCTTCCTGGCTAGGCAAGTGTCTGGTACTATACGGGAAGAAGCTGAACATGGGAGATATGGGCCCTAAACCATTGTAGGTCTTTCACTAGTGAGTAATTAATCACCACGGGTGACATGTAATTATGGTCAGCCTGAAATATTACTGGTCAGTAAATATGAACATACACAATAAGATATTGTGTATATTCACTGATCACTGGTAAATACATTGGACTCTCTATAAAGAACACATTGTCTATAAAGAACACATTGGCAGTCAGGATCTGTGTCATATAATTAGGTACATAATACTGAGCAGGCCAGAATGGGGATTTCAAAGCTGTTCTTTTTAGTAAAAGAAAAAATTTAAGTTCTTATACACCACAACACCCAGTCCTTAGCTCAGTGCGCTTTCAATTTACTCCCTGGCAGACCTGTTCAATCAAACACCATTTCAACTTCTCTGGGAAGACTGCAAAAGACTAGTCATACATAAATATCCACCACTCTCTATAACCAGGTACTCTTCCATACAAGTGAATCAACTGGAGCAACAAAAAATGAACAAACTTTCCCAAGGTTTGAAACCACAGCAAGACAAGTCTAACCCGGAATCTCTCAATAGAGAGCCGATTGCTCCAACCACTACCCCACCGCACTCAACAGAGGGTGTTCCTTATAGCAGGAGTCTTATACAAATTGATATCAAGTCCACTGTTTATCCAAAGCACCAGTAAAATATAGATTATGAATGTGGTTGTTTCCTAATCAGTAAGTAGCAGTGCAAGTTATGTGAACGTTTTATCTTGGTGCTTGATAACATAAATACACTGTGTGCCTGTTCCACACATGTCCTTGATTTGCGACTGTGTAGGATATATTAAGGGGCTATACTGTGCCGCTACATTTGGGCAGGGAAGGCAGCTACGCAGTAATTAGGTTGGACATTTACCATTTGTTTTATTGAGGGCAAAGAAAAAACAAAGGCATAAAATGGAACATACATGTCTGTAAACTGATTAGCTTGCGACTCATTCAGTAGGTTGGTAGGTAGGCACCAATTACACAAACAGCATCGAGTGTCACTGGATATATCTGCATCTACTGTTACATATTAGTTGCAAAATAACTATTGCTGTTAGTTTCTATGGTTAACTGTGTCACTGCTACCAAGCCTAGCTCAGAAGCAATTAATTCCCATGAGAACAGGTGTATCAAATTGAAACATTGTTACAAGTGCATATAAAATTAACTTATTTAACTTCAGTTATCATTTACATTTCAGTGGAATTTCATGGTATGTAATGAAATGTCAACAAATTGCATGAACATTTTTAAAGACACCCAACAGGAAATTGTGAGTAAAACCAGTATGGACCCCCAAGGGGGTTTTAGATACTGCCACCACCACTATCACCGCCATCACCGCCAGACCAACGCTTCTGCATTACCAACCTCAGAATCGTTCTCCGCATTCTCCTGTCCATTCTCCGTAGACGTCACATCATGTGTCACCTGTGATTCTGGTGACGTCACGTCCAACAAGACGGGTTCCTCCACAGACATCACATCCTGTTCCCTGGGAACCACCCCGGTCAGATTCTCTGTCGTCCCCCACTTATTTATCCCCATCCTGCTCCCCAATCCCTGGCTCGGGGCCAAGTCGGGCGGCAACACCGGCTTATGGCGATACAGACACACGTCCTGTGGCTCCACCAAGGGGGCAGAAGTGGAACTATCAATATTCTCAAATCTCCTGGGTCCTGATGTGTTTCCGACGCATGGCTTAGTAAGACCAGGCATTTCTTCCGTTGACGTTCCCCGCTCAAACATACTGCGTCTCTCCTGCATTGACATCCTGCTAGGTTTTGTTGGTTCACTGAAGACGTCGTCTGACTCCTGGTGCTGCCACCTGGGCACACGGGGCTCGTTTACGAGCCCTCTGTAATCCCTAGCGTGGGGTCGGTTCTCATTTGTGTCATTTCTGTGTCGCTGCAACTGTAAAACCAAATGGTACAACCACTTGTGACGATGCTATGCGAGAGTGTGTTATAAATACCCACACCTGCGTGGAATGCACTCCACCTCAACACAAGGGTCGGAGCACTTGATGTCTTCTTGTCCAAATGATGTGTGAACAAACTCCACAGAGACAGTTGCCTGTCTCAACAGGCATGGGGTAAAGGTTGAACGTAAAACCCTCGAGAACATGCTCAGGGTAAAACCCTCACACTGCTACATGGAAGAAGTTAGTCACCCACATGCTAGAAAACATTTAGATATCATCTGGAAGATAATCTGATGTTGCCTTATAATAAAATAAATTCATCTAACTCTGTAACATTTTAAGATTATTATTATTTAGAAAACTCCTAGTTTTAAACTTATACGCACAGGTAGACAGTAAAAAATGTTGCTGTATTGATTGATAATACAAACTATTATTTTTGGTTTCTTTAGGTCTTCTTAGCTTTTGGCGATGTAAGTCTGTATTATGGTCTTATAGACTATGACAACATATCACTTCACACAGTAGACAGAAAACTTAGTGATCTCATAATACACATGTCATGGCAATTCAAAACTGTAAATCAAAGATTTAATCGTTTACATTCCGTGACATTTATATAGGCACACAGCATAGTGAGCATACCATGTCTAAAACTGTATGGCACAAAGTTAAAGGTATTCATAGTCTATGGAAGTGTCTCACAAAGAGCTAAAGTTTGGACCAATTTCAGAAGGCAGATAATTTCCCCCCCCCATGAGGGTTACAGCATAATTTCAAAAAATATTTATAATCGGGTTCCCTGTTCTACTGCAGAGCAGATAACAATTTTGGGAACAATTTATGTCAAAAATGTTGTAGAACAAGTTAGTAACACATGTTAACATCATAAAATGAATTATGCAATGCAATAATAAATTACTCTAAACACCCTAGAATCTTAAGGCATACAAAGGTTTGGATATTTACAATTTTTTTATAATAAACAGTGTAAATTCGAACAGTTCGCACCCTTCTATGATAAGAATCCCAAACAATGACTCACATTATGGTTGCTATGAAACATATTTGTTTTGTTGTACACAGCAACATATAAAACAAATTAAATAGTGACACATCAAGACATGCAAACATGTGCATCTTCTTCTTTAGCTAAGTCTAAATGGACTACCCCATCTGACATCTAACTGCAGGCAGGGTTGCAAACATGCAGTGAATATAACTCACGATGAAATCACCGCAAACAAATGAGATGCAAGTGTTCAGTAAACACATCTGTGCATATATTCGTCTAGCGGAACACTCACCTGGTTCTCAGACTCCTCCTTTCTTCTCTCCATCATCTCCCTTCCTCTGTCTCGTGTCGTCTCGCCTGCATTATCCGGCTGACTCTTAGTCCGTGTTCGTGCATTCTGGGATACGGTGTACCTGTTGTAGGATTGGGTGGTCGACGATTCCGTAACCCGACTACTGGGTTGGTTATTGTTTGTTTTGACAGAGTGCTCACTTTCGAAAGCTTCTGCGCGTCTTATGTGTGCACTGTCACTGCTCTGGGAGTTACTGTCAGTAGACTTCCTGTACGCTGAGGTCACAGTGGCAGTGTCTTGTGTGGTCTGGGCACTGTTGAGTCTGTTCACCCCACCAAGGGCACCGACGTCTTCCTCCGTGTACGGGTAGAAGTTACGACCTGTGCTTTTCCGCCTCTCTCTGAAACATAAAAATAAATTGTACAAAATGTTATGACATCATGATGGTTATTAATTGTAACGTGATGACATTTTTTGATATTTTGAATATAAAAAGTTGTTAGGGCATTGTTTTTATTTTTGTAAAATTTCCATATTCTAAATTGTCAGTCCAAAAACGTAATGTCACATAAAGCAGCGTATCATTATCTTGATGACATTTTGGGAGTTTTGCAACGATTTTGAGGGATTTTTGATTTTCTTATAAAAAATAGCTTGTAAGTCTGCATGTCATTGACTCATCATACAAATGAGAAAGCTAATAATTCTACCACTCATTACTCCTTATGAGTACACCTTGACTTGATCACAAAATAATCTACCAGTAAAAATTCAATTCTGGACTCTTGCCGGCTGCGGTGCTGTGAATAAACTATCCTGAAGACTGTTCAGTAATGTTCTGTTCAAGATGAGTGACTAGGTTCAACTTAGTAGAGAAACCCATCTCAAGGCTCATTGCCCAAAGCAAAGGAAGCACCAAACTAAGGTATGGTCTGTTCCGACTGATAATAAACCTCCCACAAGAGACGGGAGTTCCCGGCACACCTACGAACTAATAGTGATGGATGGCCTGTCTTTATCTGGCAGCTCTACACTGCAGAACCACCACGTATGAGTACGAAAACTCATATTTCATTTAAATTTTGTGAGTGAGTGAGTGAGTGAGTGAGTGAGTGAGTGAGTGAGTGAATGAGTGAGTGAGTGAGTGAGTGAGTGGCCTCTGTTTCTTTAGAACAGAGGCAACGCGAGTCAGACCTACGCAGTTTATAAATATCTTAGTGGCCTCAACAGAAATATACCAGACAATTTGTTCATCCATTAGCAGGAAATCTGCAGGCCATAGACTTAAATTACAAAAGAACTACTCGCGCAATGATGTACGGAAACACTTCATCACCAATGGCACCACCGACATTTGGAACAAGCTTCCAGAAGAAGTAATATCAGCTGCTTCATTGAATATTTTTAAGAAGAAATTGAGGTCTCTCGCTACCAGCTAAAAGAGACTATACAACCAACTATACCAACTAAGTAACTGTGTGCATGCGTACGTGTGTGCGTGTGTGCATGCGTGCGTGTGTGCATTTATGCACATGTGTGCAATGTTGTGCATGGGGTACCCACGTACGTAAACACAGGTGAGCTTGTTGTGTCCATGCATCCAAGTGTGTATTCATGTACGTGATTGCATGGAAACAAATAGCCATACGACAAGTGAAAACACAGGGATTTGGATGGGTGTTCCTGTGCTAATGTGTGGGATGGACAGTTAACACATTTGCCAGTTCACTGGGCATGACCATTGCAAAGATCACAGCAGGTCAAATGTAAATAAACATCTGGTAAATAGACACTGCTGAGGTGTGTCAATATCAGATTCCTAACACCTTTCCACTGTTCCAGCACCATGTACTCAACCCACATGTTGTGAAGGGACCAAAGGAAACTGCATTACACATAATAGTGCTTTGTGACCTTAATGACCAGAATTATCTTGAAAACAGTAGCACTTGGACTACTGCCAAAATGGGCCTTGGTTATCAGCACTTTATCTGCTTGGCTAGTGATGATATGGGATTGATTTCAACCGATTCAACTCTCTGAACTGTTCTGTGTTATGGGAGGATTTAGCCTCGTCCACTAGCGGATCTTTGATGTAGAGATCATCTTAGGATTCAGCTAAGTACATGTCAAGTGTTGTTTTTATGGGGGATTGTGATAGAGAACTAACACCAGACCCTTAACTGACTATTGCTCAGCAATGTGTAAACAAGTAACTAGAAAATTATATTTAAACATCGTCCACGACAACAGCCGTATCTAGCACTATACGCACTGTTCATGTAACGATCGTAAGTATTCGAGCACTGAAAAATAATTCAATTATCAGCTGTCTGGAAACATACAACACACAAAAATCATTCTCATGTCTAACTATATGGACAAACGCACTTACCAAAGCATCAAAAAAACACAAAAGTACTCAAAAACAATTACTTTTGTGGATTTTACGTGTATGAAAACGTACAGTATCTTGATACGCACAGTCATGACGGTGTACGGTATTTTGATACTACATACCTCTCAGCCATCATTTCACCGAATGTCTTTGACTTCCTATGAGAAGGTTCTGGATCTTCCAAGGTCTTATCTATCTCCTCTGTGCGTTCATGCGCTGCCTTGTTCTTTGTACGCATCTTTGACTTCCAACTCGACAAGTTCTGCACACACAGAAGAATTCTAAGTTAATTTCACAAGTAAGAAACATGTTCTAAGGTTCCCTAGCTTCAAGGTTTACACAAAACTCTTAACAGTTGTTTATAACTATTGTGCATTTTTTTAATTTGCAATGACAAAAGAGGAACATGTATACAACTTGAGAATCTTACTGAAGTTTTACAAAATAAGAAAATCATTTTGTCAGTGGAAGAAAATAATAGCTTTTAAGTTTGTACATTTATGACAGCTGGGCTGCCTTTCATAAGCAAGCATAAAGACACAAGGATGCACACACACGTATGCATGTATACACGGACACGGACACACATGGACATGTGTAGTTTGCACCCATTTACCCTTACTGCTTGATAATATTATTTTCTACAGTTAGGAATGAGGGGTTGAAGCACATCCCAAAGTGCATGTAATATTGTAAGATAACAGGAATAAGCTACTGTGGAAACCTTCATACTGCCATCTTACGTTCTGAAAAAGTCCGGAATACCAGATGATACATGTTAGTAACTTTACTGTCAGACAACTTCCCACCACGTCTCCAGTGGTACAGTCAAACCTCTCGGTAATACAGCCACCTCGCAAATAAGGTCACATTGGGACAGTCCCAAATTATTTCCATAACAGAAAAGCATAGGAATTTTATCCCGCTAATAAGGTCACCCTACTATTCAGGTCACTTTGGTCAGGTGACCTTAATAGTGAGGTTCCACTGTGCTCAATAAAATATCTGAATAGGACTCGGCTGTCATAGCAACATCACCCAGTGCTTACAATCACAAGCGCCTGTGTCATGTTACAATGTTACAATCCTGTCAAAGATAATCCCTGGTCCAAGTGATGTAGAATTTATGACAGAACCTAACTATTAAGGTCACCCTGGGGACAGCACCAATGTGACGTGAATAGCAAGGTGACCATATTGGAGGGACAAATTCTTACACTTGTGGTCACCTGTGGTCACCTCTGTCTAGTGGAAAAATTACGACAATAGGAAATGTAAAGCTGATGAAGAGGATGTGCTAATGATGGGATCAGGACATTTGGTCACGTCCTGTGGCCAAACATCATGTGATGAAATGTACACCATGTGACGAAATGTTCACCATGTGATGAAATATAATCGAACCAGTGTCACATGACTAAATATCTTGCATCCGTTACTCTATAATGAGACCCAGCAATATTAAATGAAAGCTGCCGATCTAAAGCTGCGTTCACACTTACACTTTAAAACGGTTTAGTTAAAACGTTTTAACTAATCCAGTCAGAAAACAGACGTGTGAACGCGATTTAGCACTAAAACGTTTTAACTAAAGCGGTTTAGCTAATCCACTTCAGTAGGTGGTTTAGTTAAACCGTTTTAGCTAAAACGGTTCAAGTTGCAAGTGTGAACGCAAGCGGATTAGCTAAAACGTTTTAAGCACATCACAGTCATGCGCATTCGATCTCGCGCCTCGTCGCTTCCTGTCTATAACGTAAACATAAACAACATTTTGGCGCAATCATGTATTCGACTTCGATCGACGCAAAATCAAGAGAAACGCAAGTGCGACGCGACAATTGGGATGATGGGGAAGTTCGGCTGTTAGTGGAGTTGTGGGGAGACGATCGGGGGTAGTCCGATTTAGAAGGAAATATAATTATATATTGGTGCATTGCCAATCGTCTGAACCGCGACCTGAGCGAGGGCGCCGAGACGGGGTCAGGGGGACATCATTAACAATTTTGTTATGTTAGCTTGCGCATGGGCGCATACCAACTTCCTCCTTAAAACAGTTTAGCTATTGCATGTGTGAACGCTCACAATTTTCAAGCATGAACCGGTTTAACTAAAATGGTTTAGCTAAACTGTTTTAATTCTGTAGGTGTGAATGCAGCTTAAGACTCAGATGTAGCTTCAGTGAAAGAGTCAGCTGCAGCCAAAACATAACCTAGCAGGTCTCTCAGTCAAATGGTGACAGCACAAACACATCAATGACAGCACTGCACAGACTACTGACCACTACTGACCTCACTGGCACAGTGACACCAGTTCTATTATCTCTATCTTACACATGCAGACATCTGTTCTTACTTTGTCCTTCATCCCAGCACTGCCTTCACTCCAGCCCCTCTGCCTGGGGGCCCCGGATGACTCCACAGCTCCCATCTTCCTCAGGCTCTCCGTCTACTCCCACGAAACGCTGCCAATTCTTCTGAACTTATCCTTCCATAATGCACAGGCGATAACATTCCAGCACAGACACAGCCAGCACATGGGCAGAGATAAGCCTCTTCTGACAGACCCACAGCATCTCCGTATATTCCAGAGTAGTGACAGCGAAATGGCTGCGCTATAAATGTTCTGCAAGCACTTAATAATCTCGCGGCGGCCAAGGGAAGATGCCGGTGCGTATAGTCGCATTCCCGACTGCCCCCGGAGCAACCTATATAACCGTCAGCTGGCAGTCCACACACACACACACACACGAGATCTTGTACACTGCTAGTACAACACAGCAAATGCGCTTGATACTTCCGATGAGTGTTAGTGTGTTAGAAGTGCGACTGACATGGCTCTAGTTGCTCCATCAGATGGCCCAGCAAGCTGGAGTGTCTTCTTTCATCTCCCGGGTCTAATCCACCCCGCAATACTGCACCCCCTCAAAGCCCACTGCAGCCCACAGCAAGGCTGTGATGTGTTTCATGTCACACTGCCCTGGCAATCTCCACGGATCCGGAAATAGCACCAAAATACAATGTGGACTGTTGGCTGGAAACAGGGACGTTTGGCCAAGCGCAGACTCCGGAACTGAGATTAGACAATAGTGGCACCAACGAACGGCTTGGATTGTCAGTTGGAGGCTGGACTATGGAACAGAGACCCAGTCAACTGAAGTGACACTAGATGACAGTTTAGAGTGTCTCATTGCCTGTGTGGAATGTTTAATGAGGACTGTTCCAGTAATGGGATGAGCTGGTGTCAGGTAAACACACACAAAGTGACACCCAGAAAGCCGGGATTAACAAATTCCAGTCTACACCACTGGAATGAGAGATTACTGAGTGAAATAAGCAGATGACAGGGCATGCTTGCACACCATGCTTACAAACATAATTTATGAATGCCCCATGTCGCAATATTTAATAGATCCCTTACATTTTTAGTACTTGTATGCATCGGTCACAAATTGTTGGTTTTATCTGATTAACATGCTTCCTTCTTTTGAAATCTGTTGGTAAAGTACCTACACACTAGTTACTTAAAATATAAATATATTTCTCGGAAAAAACTGGTGATCATATTGACAAACCATTATATTGATACATTTATAACCAGAAGTAATGTTTACGGATTACAATTAACCTATAAAAAAGATCTTGAACTGGCCTTGCAGAGACCATCCTGCAAGGCACTGTGCCAGGACAAAGAAGGAGAGGCAGACAGAGGAAGAAGTGGGAAGACAACATCCAGGAGTGGACTGGGCACTGTGTCATGAGGAAGAAGGAGAGGCAGACAGAGGAAAAGGTGGGAAGACAACATCCAGGAGTGGACTGGGCACTGTGTCACGAGGAAGGAAGAGAGGCAGACAGAGGAAGAGGTGGGAAGACAACATCCAGGAGTGGACTGGGCACTGTGTCACGAGGAAGAAAGAGAGGGAGACAGATGAAGAAGTGGGAAGACAACATCCAGGAGTGGACTGGGCACTGTGCCAGGAGGAAGAAAGAGAGGCAGACAGAGGAAGAGGTGGGAAGACAACATCCAGGAGTGGACTGGGCACTGTGTCATGAGGAAGAAGGAGAGGCAGACAGAGAAAGAGGTGGGAAGACAACATCCAGGAGTGGACTGGGCACTGTGTCACGAGGAAGGAAGAGAGGCAGACAGAGGAAGAGGTGGGAAGACAACATCCAGCAGTGGACTGTGCACTGTGTCACGAGGAAGGAAGAGAGGCAGACAGAGGAAGAGGTGGGAAGACAACATCCAGGAGTGGACTGGGCACTGTGTCATGAGGAAGAAGGAGAGGCAGACAGAGAAAGAGGTGGGAAGACAACATCCAGGAGTGGACTGGGCACTGTGTCATGAGGAAGAAAGAGAGGCAGACAGAGGAAGAGGTGGGAAGACAACATCCAGGAGTGGACTGGGCACTGTGTCATGAGGAAGAAAGAGAGGCAGACAGAGGAAGAGGTGGGAAGACAACATCCAGGAGTGGACTGGGCACTGTGTCATGAGGAAGAAAGAGAGGCAGACAGAGGAAGGGGTGGGAAGACAACATCCAGGAGTGGACTGGGCACTGTGTCATGAGGAAGAAAGAGAGGCAGACAGAGGAAGGGGTGGAAAGACAACATCCAGGAGTGGACTGGGCACTGTGTCATGAGGAAGAAAGAGAGGCAGACAGAGGAAGAGGTGGGAAGACAACATCCAGGAGTGGACTGGGCACTGTGTCATGAGGAAGAAGGAGAGGCAGACAGAGGAAGAAGTGGGAAGACAACATCCAGGAGTGGACTGGGCACTGTGTCATGAGGAAGAAGGAGAGGCAGACAGAGGAAGAAGTGGGAAGACAACATCCAGGAGTGGACTGGGCACTGTGTCATGAGGAAGAAGGAGAGGCAGACAGAGGAAGAAGTGGGAAGACAACATCCAGGAGTGGACTGGGCACTGTGTCATGAGGAAGAAGGAGAGGCAGACAGAGGAAGAAGTGGGAAGACAACATCCAGGAGTGGACTGGGCACTGTGTCATGAGGAAGAAGGAGAGGCAGACAGAGGAAGAGGTGGGAAGACAACATCCAGGACCGACGTGCACCAACAACTGCGTTATGGGGTAAAAGTAGAATTGGTAGAAGCTACAAAAAGAATAAACGTAAGTATTGTTATAGTACAGAATCAGCCTGGGTTAATTCGCATTACCAAACTTGGAACTGAACTTTGTCCTAGATAACAGAACTGAACATTGTCCTGGATGCTGGATCAAACAAAGTACAGCTGTTCTAGACAATGAATTGACCCACTGAGGCAGCCACTGGTTTCAACATCTAACAAATGCCTCCTATTAGTTTGTTCAAATTTCTAAACGACTTCATTTATTTGAGACAATTTAATGTCACAACCAAGATATTTCGAACACATTACATCAAATAACTTGGACATGTATTTTACCTGCTCAAAAACTAAATTATTTCATGAACATATCTAAACCTAATAATCATATCATGCCAAATAGGGTGCATATAGGGTGACATTTTTTATCAAATAAATAAACATGCTGGGATGTTTATAAGACGCAGAAGAGTACTTGGGTACTTGAGCGGGCATAGTACCTGCAGGGGGTGATGCAGCAGAAACAAAGGTACTTTCTTGGATTATTGTTTACAGTTTCTGAGCTGCAAGTTGAGCCAAGTTAGTACTAACACATTCACCAGGTGGCAGCATGGTGCAACCAACATCCAGCATGTGACATGTCGATTGTCAGAATACTATTTTTATTCTTTCTGTCACAGTCACCACAGATCCTGGCCGTTAATGGCTACTGCCAATAAAAAATAAACATTCCATGGTTTTATTATATATTTACTAGCCTAAGGCTGTCATAAATTAATGACAGGATGTCGATTAAGCTGTTATCTTTTGTTTCCAGTTCACTGTGCAATATGTTTTTGCCCGTTACACATTTTGCTATAAACAACAATACTCTATTGATTAGAACCAGCTGAGGTACATTCTACCTACATGAAACAACTACAATCATACTTTGCATGCAAGTAATTTCTTGACACTGTCTTCACAAAATAAAAAAAGTTGACCTGTATACTGCAAGTAGTTAGTATGCATGAATGTCTTTACAAGACAGCAAACTGTGTGAGACATCTTATCACAGCCATACTGAAGTGACTGAAACATCTTGTCACAGCCATACTGAAGTGACTGAAACATCTTGTCACAGCCATACTGAAGTGACTGAAACATCTTGTCACAGCCATACTGAAGTGACTGAAACATCTTGTAACAGCCATACTGAAGTGACTGAAACATCTTGTCACAGCCATACTGAAGTGACTGAAACATCTTGTCACAGCCATACTGAAGTGACTGAAACATCTTGTAACAGCCATACTGAAGTGACTGAAACATCTTGTCACAGCCATACTGAAGTGACTGAAACATCTTGTCACAGCCATACTGAAGTGACTGAAACATCTTGTCATAGCCATACTGAAGTGACTGAAACATCTTGTAACAGCCATACTGAAGTGACTGAAACATCTTGTCATAGCCATACTGAAATGACTGAAACATCCTGTCATAGCTAGACTGAAGTGGCTGAAGCACATTGTCACTGAGACCATGTACAATGTCACAGCCAGACTAAAGTAACTGAGGTAGATGGACTGATTGGACCAAGTCTAGTCTGAGGCATCTTGTTATGGCTAGATTGTAGCAGTTAGGAAGAGACCTGTCTGTCTGTCTTCAAGACTGGCAGATGACTGGCCAAGACTGGTAATTACAACAGATAAGACTGGTTGAATTTAGAGGGGGCCAGCTGACCACTAGGTTAACTAATAGTTCCAAGTTCCATGTCTACTGGCCACTAGGTTAACTAACAGTTCCACGTCTACTGGCCACTAGGTTAACTAACAGTTCCACATCTACTGGCCACTAGGTTAACTAATAGTTCCACGTCTACTGGCCACTAGGTTAACTAATAGTTCCACGTCTACTGGCCACTAGGTTAACTAATAGTTCCACGTCTACTGGCCACTAGGTTAACTAATAGTTCCACGTCTACTGGCCACTAGGTTCACTAACAGTTCCACGTCTACTGGCCACTAGGTTAACTAATAGTTCCACGTCTACTGGCCACTAGGTTAACTAATAGTTCCACGTCTACTGGCCACTAGGTTAACTAATAGTTCCACGTCTACTGGCCACTAGGTTAACTAATAGTTCCACGTCTACTGGCCACTAGGTTAACTAATAGTTCCACGTCTACTGGCCACTAGGTTAACTAACAGTTCCACGTCTACTGGCCACTAGGTTAACTAACAGTTCCACGTCTACTGGCCACTAGGTTAACTAATAGTTCCACGTCTACTGGCCAACAATAATGACACAACCAGTAGTGAAACACATCAAATGGATCAGTATTAATTAAATAAATGGCTCAAATTACACTGATTTGTCATTGAAAAAACTAAACTGACCAATAACAGCTGTGACTGATGCGAATGGCTTCCACGCCATTCGCTCTCTAAAAGGCATGTTTTTAATTAATTTAAGACTCATAAAAAAATTATTTCTGGCTCTTGACTGAAGTGATCATGTCAGGCACATTGTCACAGACTGAAGTGATCACTTTATGTCACACTGTCACAGCCCAGCCTCATTGTTTACCAGTCGTCCACAGCTAACACCACAAGTCAACAATGTTCACTGTCAACAGAAATCTTTCAATTTGGCATGCCAGTTTTTCTTCTTTATGACAAACACTGCTCCGTAAACACACAGTTGGTGCAACGAATCACAAGATAAAATGAACCAGTAGACTGCAGAATCACAGCCAACAAATACACCCAGCTTTGGCAGTGTCAACATAACAGTCTTATCGTGAACTCCAACTTTTTCTAAACCACCGACTGCAAGATCTATAAAGATAAGCGTGGATGTGGTCGACCCTGGATGGGGCACAGTAACACTTTCTTTGTGCTGGCATTCCTAGAGTCATGCGTAAAATATGTCATTGTCTGTTCCACATACCTTGCATGGAATCACCACTGGACCGAATTAAAAACACATCACGGTATTATCCAAAAATTGACTGTGTAGAGTTTGCTATGCAGCTAGTCAATTTTTATCAACAGTAATACTTGTCTAGGTAGGGCCTACTATAATTCCCAATCCTACTGAAGACATGCAATTTACGGTAAGATCATTAGGCTGATATATTTAAAATCTTTGCATATTAATGTCATAAATTATACTAGCCTTATTAAAGCAACACACAAAGGGCATCAGTTATCTCTACTAATGTTCAGTATTTTGATCTTAGAACTTTTCACACAGATGCCATCGGGACAGTTGCCCACCTCCCAATTCACCCAGTTTCCATCCAACATGTATAGAAACATATTGGTTCCACATCAATAAATAACTACTTTTGCTGTGTTTTTAACAGATCGTCAATTTATAGATTTATAGGCCAATGGTCCAAGGGAGCATATGAACACAGAACGGGCAGGTGGACTTCAGTGTTCAGGAGGAGATATTGTCAGACTGAACCTATTAATATATAGATGATATTTGATAGTATTTAAACATCTCAATGAAGTCCTTTCAACATCCAGAAGGGAAAGCCGATAAATATGCTTACTTTTGCTCTGGTGGTTATCATTCAGATTATATGATCTGTAAATCCTATGTACGTTAGACAGATTTTCCACAAAATATACTGCCAGTTCTTTTCCTCCTTTACCCACTGTGCCAAGCTGGTGTCTAACCTGATTATCCTACAACTGACATCTATCCAGTCTCTGCTGTACATATTTGCCACCTACAGTCCAAGAACAAGGGCAGAAACCACAGGTATTTAGGATCATTTTTCCATCAAACAGAAACTGAATCCTCCATTCAATAGAAATTGGACAGAACAGCTGCATGACCTCAAACCAGTAGTCTGGCACACAGACCTTCGTAGCAATACCACTGATCTAAGGACAATTTTCACTTCACCAGTGTACAATGTTACCACAAATTCATCCACAGAAATAAACATTCTTGCAATTAAGTCTTACTATTCCCGTACAAATGTTCTGCCAGGCAGTCCTATTAAGAAGCAAATATTATTATTTTAAAATAGTTTTTTATACAGTTCCATGCAAACTGAAAAATGTGGAACATCAGGTATGTAGATCTACGTATGTAGTATGCATGCACACATGCACGCATGCACATATGTACACACTTTTGAAGCCCAAGTAAGAAAAATATGCTTAAAATTAACTAATTTAATTTGACATTCCTGATACAAATGAAAACCCACCCAGCTAAATACATCGGAACACAAATAATCCTCTAGGTACATAAGATATTTACTTGACCTCAACCCTTTGATTTGATCAATCTTTCAGCATGAGGATATTGCTATATATGGGGCATATAAATGCCATATTCCCACCATTTACAGATTGGGGGATCGTGAGGTGGGTGACAATTCTGTTACAGAACTACGACCTAAAATTACTTTTCTCCATAGATCAACAATGGGCCACTGATGACTGTCTCATTGTTGCAGGTTGTTGTTACTTTGCTTCGTGGTACCCGGAGTGTCAGCTTAGAAAGGACGGCTTATTGATGATGTTATTAAATGGCTGACTGGTTGAAAGAGACCTCATATATATGATCATAAAATTATAACGACCATATAGGTATATATATATGTATGTAGACTAGTCGGTTAATATTTATTGAGTGCGTGACAATGCAGTGGTTGGCACATCCGCTTGGCATGACAGCGCTCTCAGTTCAAAACACAGACCGAGCAGGCATGGTACATTTGATGTAAAAACCTGAATCTCAACAATGGGGAATGTGTTTCCCTCATGACTCAAAGATCATGATAATGTCAGTCCCATCTCAATCTGGGACATAAAAGAGCCACTGATTACGACATGTACCCTGGCAGTGATCACCCTCAGAGCAGCATAGAAAGATCAGCTTGGCGATAATGTTCTAAAAAGGCTTAGTAGTAGTTGAATGAGACCTCATAAGAGTTTAAGACCATAACGTTCCCATCACAATACTTACAGACTAGTCGGTTAACAGTACATTGCCGAGGACTGGAAACAACCAAAACTGTCTGTACTCACCGAGTGCCAGTCCAACTCCTCGTGCTCCAGCGCTTTTGTGACTTTCTTTTGTTCTTCCATCGCTTCGATCACCTCCTTCGCTTTCTGCGACAGTTGGCTCCCTCCGACATACACAAACTGCAACGGGTCGGCATGCGCAGTTGACGCCTTCCGCACCTGAACTGGGGGCAGGTAACTATTCCGTCGCTCGCCCGGTTTCACCCCATCGATATTGTCCGATGATGAAGAAGCCTTTCCCTGCTTCTCGAGCTTATTGCCGCCAAATCGAAACCGATTGCAGTCGTCGTGTCCAGCCCTGTTCAACTGAGGCGTGCTCTGGTAAACTGCATCGTTCTTCCACCGGTTCGACAACAAATTCGGTGATGTAGCGCCCTCTGGTGGGGGAGTGTATGGAGAGTCGAACGTCGCCGAGTATCGTTGCTCGGCAAAGCGGTTGCCATGGCTGGTACGGCGACGGTATTCCTGTGGGATCGGCATGTTGTCAGTCTCACCGGTGTCAGGGGTAATGTTATCCGATTGACGCTTCTCAGTGTTCAACCGGCATGTCAACGGAAGATCTTCCGACATAAATGACTCATATGGCTCATCTCGTAGCTGTGATGTCACTGGGTCATCCTCGAACACATCCGATGACAATGACGATTTTGTGTTGTCATTCCGTATGTAAACGCTGCCACGATCGATGGAATCACTCGACTCTTGCCGGCTGTGGTGCTGTGAATATGACGACGACGATGTTTTCGAGTCGCCGCGATACGAGCTGTATCCACTTGAGCAATCAAGCGAATCACACGACTCCTGTCGGCAGTGTAGTTCTTCCGAGAGGATGTTTTCCGATGATGATTCAACGTTGGTGAGGCGTACCTTCGGGTGATGGTAGCCAAGGAGATCAGAGAATGCGCTACAGTCAAGGTGTGGCCCCTTATACCATGTCTGGACAGTTCGACCAAGCCAGTAAACGGTCACGACCACCTGCAACAAAACAAGCGTAATTATAAACACGCTTATTTTATATACACGTTATTGTGTAAAACAATGTTTTTATACCCAATCGATATATAATTAATTATTATTTTTAAATGTATTTATATATGTAATGTAATTGTTTTGTACAATGGTTATTTTATATCCCATTTATATATATTCAATGATTATTTTATTTAACTTATTTATACATTATTATTACATTTATATATATATATATATATATATTACATGTATACTGATTTTTTACAGTTGTGATGATTTTACATTCACTCCTTTTATACACCCAATTGTTACATTTTTTATTTTTAACATGTTTACATTTGTTATGCATTTGTGTATGCATGGGTTTTTACCTTCATAAAATATTTGACTCTTCTCTCAAAGGATGAAAAATCATTGGAACAAATTATGTATTAATCATGTTAATGCTAGCAGAGAAAACAATATTTTTATTTCTGATAAGGTAGAGCTACACATAAATAAAGACATTTTGGACACTCGATAAGCCAAAGGCTTTCTTGTCCACTTGCTATCTTTGGGTGGCAATCTTGTTAAATATACACGTTTGCAAACACAGTTTGTTGGCATTTTTCCAGCAGTAATATGGATAAGGAAGTTTCACAGATTCTTTGCACTGATAAAACACACACCCACGCTCAGACGTATCACATTTCACGTCATTCTGATGTCTGGACCCGACATAAATTGCACGTGCTTCTTTCAATTCTGCTACAGGCAAATATGACTTGTTTAGACCTTACCGGAAGTAAGGAGTTCCTAGTTCAAGGTACACGTAATCTTTCGTTACACATGCAAGCATTTTCAGTGAAATGAAACTTGAAATTCTGCTATTATTTTACGAACAGGAATGGTTTATTCCCTCAAAAGGATCTTGTAAAAGGTCAGCGTTTTATTATTTATAACGCAATATCCAGTCCGTGAGATTTCTCAAAGCAATTAGTGTGTCATCTCCCGACAGATCTGTTCATTTAAACATCAACTTGGCTTCTCTGGAAGCATTCGGCCACGTCGCAATTACTTTACAAAAATTTATTAAGATTTATGTCAAAAGCCGGGTACTCATTTGCACAGTTGGGTGAAATGAAGCAAAGTGGGTTGAAAAAATTGCCCAAGTTAAAAAACCCTGCAAGACGATCTGAACCCTTGTAATCTCAAATAACATTCCAACATTGTAAAAACTACGAGGCTACAACTAACTACATTACAAATCCAGACAATTTCTTTTAACCTTTGTTGCCTGGCTCCTTGTGTTTCGCTCCTGCGCACACTGTTAATATTGTATCAGTAAATCTATAACAGTGAGCACAAAGAAACATATAAGCTGTGTGCATAAAATCAATCTTAGCCATACTGAGTCTGGTGAGAATTTAATTGAAGTATGAATCACCCTAGTTAGAACATTAGTCACCCAGTGGTAACTCGGTCCTCTAGATGATGTGCCTGATAAATAAGCACTGACATGACACCAATTAAATCAGGTAGACCAGTGCATTCTAATTTGAAAAGCGACTTGAACTGCATTCAATAGCAGCACTAAGTAGTTCTTTGGCAACCACAAACAAGGTAAAAAATTAATTTTGAAAATGTCAAAAAAATAGATGATTTGAGTTTTATTGAAACTTAAAAAAAAATAGATGTATAACATTCTTGAAAATGAAACAGCAATAAAATTGTGTGTTTTTACCATTATAGTTGTGTCGTTTTATCCTAAAATGTTGTGATGAACGAAAAATGCATTTTTATAATTTTCCATCTGAAACAAAACCATCTAACATACAAAGCCATAATAATTATTAAACATGCAGTGGTATAGTGGCCGTTGGACAAAGCACTGGACTGCTGATCTAGGGGGCGGTGGTTTGATTCCACCTGGAGCCGTTTCAAAACTTTGGCAATTTTGATCAACTCATGTTACCTGTGTCATTTAGAAGAGACACTAAAAGCCATTGGGACCATCTACTTAGTATCTATGCCAGGGTATGTAAAAGATCCCATGTAGGCGGTAAATGTGTATCCTATCATGGACTCACAGAGTGGGGGTCTCTATCTCTTATCCACTGGGTCTCGTTGTCTCTGGATGGAGTTACTTCTCAGTCGATTATACTAAAGGTGCCGAGAGACAGTCAGTGTATACAGTGTACAGGCAAGTGTCATACATATATACCACAACAATGCTGTCCCTGACTCTCCACAGGGGTTTGTAGCATTATATGGATGGCCATACAGACTGTACCTCCCCACGTCCACATGGGAAGTCCACGTTATGATTTGACTGCCAGGATTCTGCAAACTAATCAATGCAGGCCAGCCAACTGAAGTCAGTTTGTTTAAATTAGTTGGTAGTTTTATGTGCTACTTGACCAGCTGCTAGAGCACCAGACATGATACATCTGATCAGTGTGTGTATATCTGTTCACCAGCTGTGTTTACACTAGTCCCAGGTATGTCTTACAGCCAATATCTAGGCAGCAAAGAGTTCCATGACCTTCTGTGAGTAGAGATCACAGGGGACACTCACAAAGTCAATGTCATATAATGTACACTGACTGCAGAATGTATGCAATGATACTAAATATGCAATGGTTCTCAACAATCATAATATAAAATGTTGTTATATTAGTGGTTGATGTCAGGCTCTGGTGACTTCAGAAGTGTGACTCAATGGTTCATGGACCCGCCTCACATTCTTAAGTTGCTGTTTATGTAACGGTAGTGTTTCGAGAGAGACACGGGAAGCATGATATCCAGTGATGTAAGATGTGTCTTAATAAGGTGTGGTATTACAAGGACACAGTTACATTAGGTGGAATTGAAATGAAATGTCAGTTAAGTACCCCCTAGTCCACTACCCCTTCCACCTCCCTCCATACCCTGCCTGCCTACCCCATTGACATGCTTTGATCAACATACCTATTACACATAATACTTGCCAAGTGCATCCCAATGGCTGAGTAGTGCAACTAACTGGACGAGGTTGAAGACTACCCAAGGGTACATTCGATTAGTTGCGCTACCCCACCAGCCATCACAATGCAGATCACAAATGTGCAATTTCATATTTATTTCGCACATGTAATGCTTTTGGGAAATTGTATAAATTGGGGATGTGGAAACTTAACAACAAACAGTCTTCTCACAAACGAATGGCTATCTGTCATTCTTTTGAAAGGTCACCTGTACTTGACAACTACATCATGATGTCAACAAAATTAGCTCCGTCATAATCACACACGTGTGATCATGAAGTCAAAACTGCACCCGGGTAGTGGAGAGAATATTGCACACATCCGTAATAGGTATATGGATCAAAGCAAGTCAATGGGGTAGGCAGGCAGGGTATGGAGGGAGGTGAAAGGTGTGTAGTTGTAATACCACACCTTATTAAAATACATCGTACATTACTGGATATCATGCTTCCCGTGTCTCTCTCGAAACACTACAGTTACATAAATAACAACTTAAGAATGTGAGGCGTGTCCATGAACCACTGAGTTACACTTCTAAAGTCATCAGAGCATGACATCAACCACAAATATAACAACACCAGAACCTGTGGGCAACAACTAAGGTGACACGTATATTTATCTTTAAACCTATTATTAGATGTTACAGGAAGAGTAACCACAACATACGACCCTACCCACCTGTCCGACAAATTTAGATGTCTTCAAATCTATGATTACAAGAAACGGAACGAGAAACCACAACATACCTGCCCTGCCTACCTGTTTGAAAACAAAACATCCCCTACTGACAGAGTCCTGCATGAAGTCACATGTACGTTTCGTGACCACCGTCATTAACTAATGAACCAACGTAGTATGCCTTCATGACACATCTATGTTTGCGCTACACAGCGTAGTCAGGCTTTGTGAAAAATGTAGGTGCATAAGAAAAACTCTGCGCTGACTGGCGTTTGAAGGGTCCCACGACAATCAATTATCATCACACTGAACAGACTGTTGACATGCTCCAGCGAACAGCTGGTGGCCAACCAGACACACTCTGACATTCTTTGTGTGCCACAGGTGTGTGTGTGTGTATGTGTGCGCGCATGCATGCATGTGTCTCGGGTGTGTGTTAGTGTGCATGCGTTCATGCATGCACAGTTGTACATGCATGTGTGCGCACGTGTGTCTGTGTGTGCATGAGCAAGTATGTGTGTGCATGTGGCATGTGTGGCGTGTGTGTGCGTGCGTGCGTGCGTGTGCATTGCTTGCGTATGTGTGATAGAGAGTGCGTACATGTGTGTGTACATTTCTGTGTATACACACATACAAGCGTGCCTTCATGCACCTAAGTGCATTGTACCGGTATGGTACTGTACGCATGCAGTGTAAATTAAATAGTTGCACACGGTGTACGAGACTTGTAGAACTGAATGGATGGATGACTGTGGCAAGTGAATCTATACTTTCTATCTTCAGCAGACTTTTTGCAATGCTACAGTCTACTTGTGCTTAAAAAACTTTATTTTATGTGTGCCATTTTAAAATGAACACAACTGACATTGAGCTATGCAAAAATAACATTATAAAATAATGCTTTCATTGAAACGGCCATTACAGGATGTAGGTAGATCATGTGGCCATCATATGACGTATTATCTAACCAAAGTAAAATGTCAAAAGGCAACAGATTATTTTATCAATGCACACTTGCGAAAACAATGTACTTGTGCGTATCAAGGGAACAAGAGCAACTATGGTCTACTGCATATTTTGCATAAAACAGTTTCAAGACCCCCGTGGCAATGTAAAACACCTACACATTCTCATTTCCAGTGCAATTCTGTCTCACTCGTGCCGACTTCATTCTTGACAGCTCTTTTTCTATTCCAGTTCTTGCCTAATCTACACATCTCTACCTGGGAGCCTGTGTTTTATTCTGACACTTTTTCTTCAGGCAGTATGGTTCAATATTACTGTTTTTTGTGTTCTATTTTTTTATTGGCCAAGGGATTATTATCACTGTGCTGTTATGCAACCAGGTTAGTTCACCTTCCTTTAGATTCATTTCATGTCTCGTTTTTCCTGTCCTTTCTGTGTGTTTTTATCGCTGTTATCGGATTCTTTTCTGTTGCTCTATATTTTAATATAACATAATCTACACACAACACATGTTAGTCTTTCAAAATTATTTTGCCTATTCGTTTTTAACTGTGTGGAATTAAATGTATATGGAAAAGATCAATATTATGAAACAAATTATATTATTTACATACCTGTTTTTTAACAAATCAATTCATAAAATATTTATCGTTACTAGGCAGTGACAATATTTCAAAATGAAACACTAATATTGCATACACGGGGATAATAATAATAAGATAACTTTTATTGAACCCAAGCTCAGAGGCACATCAAAACAAACGGATTGGTCAATCTCAAAGTCCGTAAGCAGTATTCCAGTTGTCAACAGATGGGTCAAGGTGCTAGGTGGATGGCAAGAAAGAAGCTTACGTTTCTCAGTCTTCGGTCGGTCTCGTATTTTAGTTGGTCTTGAGAACTGCAACAAAAGATAATTAATTTAGCCACATCACCAGGGAAGGCCGTGATCACGTCTCACATTTCTGTCACTGCAGATGTGATCACAGTTGCACCTTACACAGAAACCAAGTTTTGTGACACCAAAATGCTATTTTGAGTAGATCTGGATTTGAATTAAGATGACAACAAATATATGGTGTGTGACGAACATAGTTTAGGAAGCATGAAACGAAACATGTAAGTCATTTCATCTTGATAGAAACTAAAACAAATCGAATAAATTATTTACTAACTCTGTAAATGCTAGCAGCGTGAATATGTGTGATTTGCCACACGTTTCCAATGATGTGACATTCTATTATGTACTTGCAGCACAAATTACCGCAAAATGAAAAAACCTACACATTTTTCTTTGAAGAATATGCCCCCTGGAGATGCATGTAACAGAAGACAAGGCATGTTTAGCCATTTGAAACTTGAGCCAGGCCCACTGTAAGAATGTTGTGAACACCCACTGGGACATTGGAGGGGTACTGTAGGTGGGGTAGACATCTTTACAACACACCCTCAATGTAACAAACACTATTTGCCATAAAAGGCCAACTGCATGTATGTAAGCCAGGTATGTCTTCGAGGATGCTGCATTCATTGGGATGTGGATTCATCCTCACATTTATCAATGAGCAGCTAAGAACATTTACTTAGCAATAATATGATTGCCTTAGTAAATTATGTTTTTTAAATAAGCAAACATACAAGTTGATTCACACAAATAGCGCTATGTAATAATTGTGTGTAGGCTTCATGAAACCGGACCCTAGTAGAAAGACAGCAACAATGGCTTTTAATTCAGTGCGTTTTCCAAAAGTCACGGGCAGTGGCATGAACGAAACTGCCCAAGTTTTGAAATGTCTTCAGGAGGAATCAAACCAACATTGTCTCAATTGACGGTTGGTCACTCCAACCACTTGACCAGAGTATTCCCAAAGACCTGGATCACTGCATTGTTTTATATATTCAAACAGCTGCTGTTATTATTACCCAACATCTTTTCAATCACACGGAACATTCTAAGACCCACGCTACAGGAGCGAAATACTTAAAAGCAATAACATGCTAATAAAACATTTTGACAGCTATGCAGTTAATAAAACGTACATCATAGAACGCTTAACCCTTAGCACCTAAACACCTACTTACACACAATGGATGCCTGCGAGTCTAAGCTTTCTATAGCAAGTGGGTCTTAACTAGTACATAAATCATGCAAAATGGTTGGTTGTACATTCAATACAAGAATTATACAATCCATGTATGCTTAATACTTTCCTATTAAAAAATCACAATGAATCGCCCTTACATCATGTTGCGGGCATGACTAACCTTACTGTTTGTTTAAATATTATGATTTTTGTTTCAATGATACTATATGTGGGTAGCAAAAATGACATTTGTAAGTTTCTCAAAAAACGACAAACCCAAAAAGAAAAATATTTAACTTTTCCACTGAAACTCTAAATTATATAATAAATTTTATAAACACACTTCCAGTTAATTTTAGGGAACAACGAGACAGTGTGTTACATTTTATCTAAAACATAATAATTAAATTTGTGTAACTGTATCAGATTTTGGCATTTGTAAATACTTCAACACACAACCATACAATTAATGGGTGCTGGTGTCGCCCCACCAATTAAAACTGCTGTAAACAGCCACTTCACAAATCTGACCTTTCATAATGAATCTGAAGTTGTCAATGCAGTCATACACAACCTGTTAATCCAATACTAAAATTAGACACCCAAAGGCTATTTCCTTGCATGTGGTCCAAAACTTACTTTCCAAACTCCATACCCCTCAATCATGCCCCTGGGGAAACTTCTGTTTCTGTCTCCTGTCACTGGTTATAATTGTTGAACAAAGTGTTGTATGCATAAGCTTATTAAACTTAGCACAATGCAGGAAAAAGACTAAATGAACTTAAGACATGTCAAAGAAATCAAGAAAGACATTTGACAACAACACAATAGCTGATACTTAATTAGCACTTCTTACTTACGTGCCGACACGAACACGTCAATTCTGAAAAATAGTCAGTTGCAACTATTGAGTGGGCGTAATTTTACACTGACAATATGCCAGCATAGACAGTCATGTCAGGTTAACGTGATCTATAGTCAGCAACAAGTCACTGCCAATGCCACTGAAATGTTTTCAACGTACCAAAGTATTACATAATTATCAATTTAATCTTATGTAGTTATTAAAGACATTTTCTGAATAAAAAAATCATCAACGGAAAAAAGAGTTTGCATAATTTCCCAACCTGGTTATCCACAATTTTCCTACCAAACACACATTTCCAAAGTCGGTGAAACAGAATGAGTAATAAACCTCTGGGCATACAACTTTTGTCAAAGGAGTCAGTAAAACGTGCCTGGCAAAGGTAATAGCTTATTCAAAGAAAAAATATCATTGTTGAATAATAGCTTCTTCACTGATAGTAACCCGAAACTGCAACTGTTCTTTTTTTCAAAGGCAGTAGTCAAGTTACCAGCTAGCTGTAAGAAGTTGCAACATAAATGCATTGAGAACAGTAAAGCTCTCTTTTATGATCGTCAAACTACAACTATTATGTTCCAACAAATTACTACTGTATACAGGAAGATGTTTTCTTCCCACAGTCAGAATGAATTTCTTAGGAAATATATCTATGTGGCATTGATTTTGTCACCAGAATTTCCTAACTAGAGACACTTTTGGATGAGATTACTGTACAAGTGTTCTTAATTTGGAACAATGCATATGGATTTCTTTTAAGTTGACTCACCATTAATAGCGGTAGATATTCATATTTACGAGTGGTTTCAAATGACAAAGCACCAGTTTGATTAAGCTTTAAATGATGTGTGACAACTTGCTAAACTTTCAACCAAAAATGCAGGGAATAAACCAAGGAATTGTTAACAGTCAACATCTTATGGTTAAACCCATGATGATTAACATATATGATGCTTGGATGTATGCCTTATTTTTAAAGAGGCAAATCTCCTCGCACAAAAAAATAAAGATCCAATTTCCCCTTTTTTCAATTACATGACTTGCTTACACATTTTAGACCCGAGCAGCATATTATCTTCACATGGATATATCCCCCCCTTTGTTTTAATGGCACATTTACATGCCCAGACCTCATTGTTTTCCTTTGCAAACACTCAAGCTACCCTTACTTCATGATCAGACATCATACAACCAAAACATTAGTAAAAACTACTCTGGGTTGTACTATCTAGACTCCTGACTATTTTATCAAAACACTGATGATTAACACTTACCCTTCAGCAACTGATATCCTGCCACACCCAGTGTATACTGTACAGGTTCCCAACAGGAGACAAGTAATGACAACACTCCAACTTCTCCAAGACCAGTTAAACCAATCCCCTGCTGGGTGAGCAGAGATCATGAGATTACAACTGGCAGTTGGAACCTCTCCATCTGGAGTGACACACACAGGGCTCAGGTTTTTTCCCTTGTGAACCATACAGGGTCATTAACCAGTTAGTGAGGGTGTGAGAGAAGCCAGGTGGGTGTAGTAACAGGCTCTTCCCCCACCAGTTTGGCTCTGTCTATAGTGATTATCAAGAAGTGGTTTCTCATCCACTTGATCAAAGAACCTGTGTGTGGTTCAAAGCTTCCTTTGCCAGGAGTGTGGTGGAAGTGTTTGGTTTAATGCAAGTGTGGGATTAGCTATTGAGTATGCAAGTATGTGAGGATAGTAGATCTTGCCACAATTCATCAGATGTCACTTAGTTACCATTATTTTATTTAGTAGCTTTATAGTTGTTTATTTAATTATTTTTATAACTTATATATTTTCTTAACCTTTTTGTATTTTAACTTATTTACTTTTCAACATTATGAATTTGTTATACCTATGTACCGGACTACGGTTTTTTTTTACTTGAAATAAACATACTCGTATTTGCTGATACCAGATTCTGTTAGTAATTTTTCGTCATTTGTAAATCAGCAGATACCCAGCCATTCACGGTTTGTTAAAATGTCTGGTAACAGAACATGCAAGTCTGCTTACATAGTTGGAATGTCTGTTCTTCTCTTTTAAAACATATTTCCGCATTCTGGATGCACACACAAAAATACTAAAAGCATATCCGTGACAGAAACAACGATACATATCCTTACTTTTAGTAAAGTGGTAATAAAGATTTCTTAATGAAGAAATCACGCATGCATTCATAACACTGATACAACAAAGACAATTGAAATGAGGGGAAGGATATGCGGCCAGCCTCACCCTTGACGACAGGGAAACAAGAGGGGAATAATAACACTACGCAATGAACTCAAATGAATGCATGTCAAATGTGTGCGTGCAAAAATTTCAATGACTGGATTGGGGTATACATGCGAGTGTTTACGCATGCACGCACCCATGTGTATGTGTGTGCATAAGTGCAGACATGCAGATATATCAAACTGGCTCCTTCACAACAAACTGTAGCTCAAGTGGCTGAGCGGATGATTCATGTGTATTTCTTTTCAATCCATTCAAGACTGCTGCAGTTAAGTGCCACAGAGAATCATTGTAAAAAAACCACCATCACATCACATGGGGGTGGCTGTCATTGAAACTAGTCTTAACCATTTGGAGCCGAGGAATGCTTAGCAAGATGTCTATAGTTTTTACTAAACGGTGAAAAAACAGCGTACATGGTTTACCTCTCAGTAAAGTCTATCCCATAAAATACCCAAGCAGGTAGAATATATGGGATGAAGAAACTTGCCTTACTATAGGTGTATGCAATATGTATACCTTTGCATATGGTATTAAAAATGTATAATATCGTACTTATACCGGGATCTTGCCAAAACACATTCTAACCTACGCTTTGTGAACCAAAATTGTCCACAAAGGTTGTGTGATTTTCAGTTAGGATTAGAAATACACCCAACATTCATTCCCTATTGTAACTGTGACATTAGGAAAACTGTGGTTCCGATACTTTAAAAGAAACATGAAACTAGTTCCGGACTTCAAAATTACATGTACTCAAACCTGCATGACAAATTGCTACAAGCAAGGAAATGCCAGTATCTTTTACAGCATTAAAGCACACGCCTTTTGCATAATGCAGCTTACACATAAGGTACATTTTGCCTGGTGTAATATTACCCTTTTCTACAGACCCAATGGAGGAGTGGCACTCTAAATACCCCTTCAAAGTCTTCACAAAGCTGTCAGAAATGATGTATCGAGATGTCATGTTCTGGTCAGAGTTTGGAGCTAATTTGGCAGTCAGTGGTCAGGGCTGTGGAGTGTAAACTAATAAATACAGCACATTAACCAACTACCACATCCTGGGCTAACTACCAGGTGCATCTACAAGTGTCTGTTCAAACAGACAACATTTGCATGGTCTGTTCTGCATAAGCACAGTGCCAGTGTTGGAAGAACATGTCAGCTGGGTAGAGTACACTATTGAAAGCCTATTGAAACTTGTGCTAAAAATCAGCCAGGCAGTTGATTCCTATGCAGATTTACCCAAAAATATGCAAGAGTTTTTATGTTTGTCTTGGCATGGAATTGCATTTTTGTCATATCCTAGAGTTGTTTTCAAGAAAATCAACATGGAAGTTGCAAGCCATCATGAGTTGTCCTAACAAATTGGATTCTGTCTTCGTACCCAGGGGATCCTTCCACCATTAACACTGTATACAGGGGAACTTCTTCCATCACTGACATGTGAACATGCAGGAAACTTGCAACTTGAAATGTAAGCATGCAAGCAACATGAGTGTCTTAGTCTGCAAATGTTTCATTTTCCCTGTTCATAAACTATGTTTTCAGGGTCCAAAAAATATGTGAAGGAATTAGTTATGTTGATTCATTTTACTGAAGATGAGTTCTATGGTAGCATACAGTGTTGTTCTGATTAATACATTTTGTCAATGACTGGTTGGCCCATGCTTCCAATAAATAAATGATGATCATTTTCTATTACAAAAACAGTTGTTTTGAACATGTAGGATTGAAACAGCATTTTGTGAAACGATGCCACTGCCACTTTCAAAACAGCCAAGGCTACGGCATGTCCAAATGCACCTCACTAAATGTCTAAACATCAAAAAAGTGTTTGATCATTTTCATATGATGATTATTACAAATGTAAGTTTGTACATTTTCGTCTGGCTAAATTAATAATATATGTTACGTCAACAGGTGCTAATGTGCCACACCCACCACTGCCACGACGCTCACCAAGAAACGAGAACACCTAACGACTGATTTAGCTGAATGGCAGGCGAGTACACGAACACACCAGGGGACCATTTCTCCCACGGTGGCTACACTCTGTTTACTATGAGCACTTTCACAACAAAAGTGTGGAATTTTAACTAGAGGACAAATAAGTTCAGTGTAGTTAAAGTCACGGTCATATGACCGGTTTACTCCACATCCATGTCTGTTTATTGATTTACCGAATCAAATTCTGATCCAGAAACTATGCAATACTGCAGCGTTTGTTGACATTTTGCATGTGCCTGTTGTGCTACAGTTTGTTTACATAACATCCAAGAGGAAATGATAATAAACAACAACAACAACGCTTCTGAGATATGGGTTTGTACACAGCACTGAAGATCTCTGGTGATTTTGGAGTTCTCAGAAATTACTTAAGTGAAACATGACTGAGGTAAAGTTACTTGGGAGAATATCTTTATTTTAAGGCTCTGTGTTTTGTGGGTAAACACGTAAAGCAAACTGCTTTCCGCACGTTTTATAAGTCAACCTCAACATTTTGGTGCAAAAATATACATTATCTAGTTCCATAACATTAAATAAACTCAGTAACTATTATCTGATAATAAATCATTACGTTTCCATTATGTAGACAATTGGTAACTGGTGTGTCTTGCCTAATGAGGCTTTTCTCAACAATATCAAAAGATCACATTTGCGGAATGTCTACAGTGGTCATATATCTCAAATGTCATCTTATGTATTTCTTTGCCTTCAATCAAAATAATTTGTGTTGCTAATTTAGCATACCAACGTTTCATACTTACCACAATGACTGCATGTATTGAGACACTTAAAAATAATTAAATTATCAGCTGTCCCAAAACATAGGGTGCACAAAAATAAATCTCACATTCACTGTTCCAATACTTACAGATGCGAACGAGTCCTGATGTCATATCATCCTTGTCTATTACCCTGCTATTAATTATTTTTGAATATCTCAGTGTCCGAATACATAGGAACAAAATAATTATATTTATTTAGGTGTCCCAAAACGTACGGTACATAAAAATAATTATTTTTCTAGATTTTTGGGGTATCCCAAAACATGCAGCGTCCCATTAGATATGATCATTACAGTAATTGATGATTTTTACAGATTGTCAACAAACATTGCATGCTTTCCTTATCATGACAAACATGGAACAAATATATAGGTGCTTCTACAGTCATTAGGTCCAGGGTCCTACAATGAGCACCATGTCCACAAGGAACACATATTTTGAACTCCTAACTTATCTGGTGCAAAGTGACTAGCTTATTTACCACAGCTCTTTGATGAGACCAGCACCATAATAGAACACTGTATCTATCTAGTGGACAGATTTATCCCACATCTAACTGGTAATTCATCTAGATCAGATCTTACAAAGCAACTTGCTATGTGAGTGATCCACACTGTCATCCTTCTATATCTGCAGGGTACAATTAGGGAGGACAGGAAGCCTGGGAAAGACACCAATCAACTACACTGTGTACCAGAATCATAACGAGGGCATTCCATTGCTAACATATGGGCAATGAACGTGCAGGTTGCACCATTCAAATGCCTCTTAGTTAAGTTAAATAACAGGTTAGCTGCATTCCTCGACTGTAAGCAGGTTTTACTACTTCGCATCATCCTAAGTGGACAGATATAGATCTTCGCGTAAATACATGCAAAGGTATGTTATGAATATGATGCACATTTTGCCTGCGCAATGATGTGCGAAAGAAATGACACCATAAGTGACTGGCTATGACCCAGTCTCCATTTAACGTTGTCAACGATGCATGTCAAAAACACGGGTCATGGTGATGTATTGTTACTGTTGACTGTCAACCTGTCATTAGATTTGACGATCATTAAAATTACTTGACAACCCAATGTTTTATCCCTCGAAATACTTCCCCTACCATGTATGCATTGTTGCATGAAAAATGACAAGACATACAACCTCCCTGTTGTAAACCTGTTCTGCCAGTCTGTCAGACGTATGATGTACAATGCTATGCATCGACACGTTAAATTCATTGTAAATTAATCATGGCATCCAACAATAACATAACAATGCCACATGCCAAATTTTAATGTGATTCATACTGTGCCTTTACAATACATTCAGTTTCTGATTTTATGTGTACAGAAAATCAAAAGCTTTATCCCTACCATGTGACATAACGTTTTTGCAACACTACAAAATTATGTAATAAGACCGTTACTCTACCATCTTTGAAAAATTTGCACAAACACATTTTGAAAATCTCCAAACTGTTACTGATTTGGTAAACCAGTCACATAAGAACCACAACCGAAGGTCCTGGAACATAGCAAATTGGTAGGGGTGAGTATCGGACATAGTTTATTATATTATTGTGAAAGCAGCCTTAAACTGCATGCAACTGATGTGTGGCACCATTGTTTGGCTTTAGAGACAATTGATTAAAAAACTTGAATCCATGAATTTTGCTGCTATTGTCAACAATTGGTAATATTAAGTTAATAAATCGTTAATATTCCAAAATGAAAAAATAATGTTTATGACCATTGTTTTGTGTGGCACAATTAGCTCTGCCCACGCTTACCAAGCTATCATTACTTTTGATAGTTCAGTTTACTGTCAATGATAACTATCGACAGTTAAATTTACTATTGATGAAACACTATTGCCAAATCGACAATCAAGATGCAGCGATAGTTCGATGTGTTATATCCCCACCAACGAGACACAAAACAATATATTCCACTTACTCGGCGAAGGCACGTTTGCTGAGATCCTCCAAGTCACAAGGATGGAATAGCTGCGCCTCCTTCAAGCCAAACGTCTTACTACAGGCCTCCAGGAATACATTCACATTATCCTGAAACACACACAAGAAGACAACATGAGAGTCACTCACTGCGACACTATATATATATACTTGAATATGTGCATATCTACACAGCTGGTTTCTTTCTTTTACCAGTGCAATGTCGACACATCATTATTCACCCGGATGCACTAAATAAATCACGACCTGACGAACGACATCTTCAAATCAACACAAACAACAAACATTCCTTGGGTAATCCAGCAATCTGTTTTGTGTCGGTGTCACCCACTGGTGAAGTAACAGAAATTCATGAAGGAAATGGTGGAACAATAGAACAATGATGTGACTGTGCATGGCTTGCAACAGACCACGAGAAGCAAACAGAAGACATATTGTGACCTCACATAAGACTAGTGGTCTGCTGCATGTGAGGCTTTGGTCTGCTACAGAAACCATTAGTCACCACAATGTGACAATCCTCTGCAGATTCTCTCACTGGCAGATTCACACAAAAAGTGATGCATAAAGCAGGGCATATACAGGCATACTTTTGTTACAAGTCTTGTGTTTATGTACACAGCCATACTTTTGATACAAGTCTTGTGTTTATGTACACAGCCATACTTTTGTTACAAGTCTTGTGTTTATGTACACAGCCATACTTTTGATACAAGTCTTGTGTTTATGTACACAGCCATACTTTTGTTACAAGTCTTGTGTTTATGTACACAGCCATACTTTTGTTACAAGTCTTGTGTTTATGTACACAGCCATACTTTTGTTACAAGTCTTGTGTTTATGTACACAGCCATACAAGTCTTGTGTTTATGTACACAGCCATACTTTTGTTACAAGTCTTGTGTTTATGTACACAGCCATACTTTTGTTACAAGTCTTGTGTTTATGTACACAGCCATACTTTTGTTACAAGTCTTGTGTTTATGTACACAGCCATACTTTTGTTACAAGTCTTGTGTTTATGTACACAGCCATACTTTTGTTGCAAGTCTTGTGTTTATGTACACAGCCATACTTTTGTTACAAGTCTTGTGTTTATGTACACAGCCATACTTTTGTTGCAAGTCTTGTGTTTATGTACACAGCCATACTTTTGTTGCAAGTCTTGTGTTTATGTACACAGCCATACTTTTGTTGCAAGTCTTGTGTTTATGTGCACAGCCATACTTTTGTTGCAAGTCTTGTGTTTATGTACACAGCCATACTTTTGTTACAAGTCTTGTGTTTATGTGCACAGCCATACTTTTGTTACAAGTCTTGTGTTTATGTACACAGCCATACTTTTGTTACAAGTCTTGTGTTTATGTACACAGCCATACTTTTGTTACAAGTCTTGTGTTTATGTACACAGCCATACTTTTGTTACAAGTCTTGTGTTTATGTGCACAGCCATACTTTTGTTACAAGTCTTGTGTTTATGTACACAGCCATACTTTTGTTACAAGTCTTGTATTTATGTACACAGCCATACTTTTGTTACAAGTCTTGTGTTTATGTGCACAGCCATACTTTTGTTACAAGTCTTGTGTTTATGTGCACAGCCATACTTTTGTTGCAAGTCTTGTGTTTATGTACACAGCCATACTTTTGTTACAAGTCTTGTATTTATGTACACAGCCATACTTTTGTTACAAGTCTTGTGTTTATGTGCACAGCCATACTTTTGTTACAAGTCTTGTGTTTATGTGCACAGCCATACTTTTGTTGCAAGTCTTGTGTTTATGTACACAGCCATACTTTTGTTACAAGTCTTGTGTTTATGTGCACAGCCATACTTTTGTTGTAAGTCTTTGCACTTTGTATTTACTTCAATACAGTAACATGTACAATTTCTGCTCAATCGGTCTTCTAATAAAACAATACTCTGACTTTATTTGCCGTGACTTTTCCTAGCAAAAACTGTTACTTTATTTCCTTGACTTTTTCTCATTACTGTATTTTCACCCACCGTGACACAACACACACCTATGAACACACACAAACATGTGATAACTATGGATTTCACAGCCAAGTGTAACCTGACCATAAGTACACAAAGTCTGAAGACTTAATCTGTCAACTTGGTCAGGTAGGTAGTTTGCCTGGAGGTAGTTGTTAGGCTTGGTACCTGGGCACTGCGGAGACAACTGTCACAGTGACGGAATCACTTCTCTTAACTATCTTCACATTCCACCAGAACGTCACAGTCAAAAATAACTTGTAGTCTTGTCAAATGGCCTCCAGGACAGTCACAGTATGTGTGGCTCGAATACATAAACAGAACACACTGGTAGGCAAATGAGTAATGTTGTAGCTCTACGATGTGAAGGCTTTGGACTTCTCAAATTTAAGCCCAACACTTTAAAATTTGTATGCCTTCTCCAAAGAAAAGTTCAATACTAAATAACAAAACATGCGTTCAAACATTCGCTAGGGAGCATTTACTTTTGGATCAAGCTGTATTATGCAACGTGTTGTACTTCTTCCGCACCTTTCAACACTTTACTTACTCACAAAACACTGACAACTACTAAGAAATGTCCGTTTCTGGTTTTAAATGGTTTGGTGCACCCACCAAAAATATACAATCACCAAATGTAACATTTGCTTAACCTCTTCCTAGTTTTTCTTACCTTATTATAATGTTTACTACACCTGAACATAACCGACACAGGCGAGATTAATCACTAATGCACTGAAACCACCTTTAAATACATTATGTGTGCGTAAAACCCAATAACAGTGTTCACGCCGACTGATATAGTTGACTTTTTGTTCGTGCTTTCCGTGGTATGAAATGAATGCCTGCATGCCGTCAGTAATCTACTCTGATGATATCTCGGACAATGCTGGTGTTAGCACCAACGGATCCAGCCAAATGTTATCTGCTCTGTTCCCACGGCCATCCAAGCGCGAAGACTGACAGGCCTACACATGCAATAGATGGGTGGCAACATCAATAACCAGGTGAAACATTTAATAACACACACAAACTACACCGAGTGCCAAAGACATGTTACCGTCATGTTGGCTGACACTTAACTGCGAAAGGAAACACCAAATCACACGTCTATCATCTACTGCAACCAAATTGGGAGTTTGCATACAAAATGTATTTTTTTAAATCCTTAGATGCGGAACTAAAAAAAATGCTCTGACTTGAGAACATATCAAGCAAAGTTCTCAGTGTTTGACCTAGACTTCTACATCAATATCATTTTTAATATATGACTATAAACCGCAGCTTGGCATGTTTGGAAATCGCTGACAAGCTGAGACTTCATACGTCCTCCTGAATCTGGTAGTTTTGGACATCCTAACGTATACACAGATTTGTCAGTTTAACAGAACATTGCAGGGTGCCAGAAAAGAAGAAGACATTTCTCAATATGCCTGCTAATAATTAACAATGAACCACTGCTAATAACAGCTGACACGCACAATGTTGTAAAGAAAGACTAGCCTTACCTTAAAAGAATTAACATATGACTGATATACACATATTACTTTACCTCCACTCCTATGAGGTGAGAATTAACATATAACTGATATACACATGACTTTACCTCCACTCCTATGAGGTGAGAATTAACATATGACTGATATACACATGACTTTACCTCCACTCCTATGAGGTGAGAATTAACATATGACTGATATACAAATATGATCTCACCTCCACTCCTATCAGGTGAGTAGAATTTCAAGGAAGTTAAATATTACAAACTCACAACCAGTGCTACTCCTCAAAGTGCCACGCTCGACTGAACCTGAGCTAAGACATCCGCATTCATTTATAGATGTGTGTGGACCATTGAACTCTGACCATCACCAATAATCCAGCTTTCTATAATCCACCCTCCATCCCGGTCCACTAAGTCGGTCTATTCATAAACCTGACAGCCTCGCAAGCGTAATGTGCAGGGCAACTGCGTCAATGTGCTTGCGCATTACGTCCATCCTGGTCATGTGACCTCGCTGACGTCTCGTAACGACGTACACAACCAAAGCTATGACATCATGACCCAGGATCCAGGCACGGGAAATCGCAGGTCATGGAAAAGGCTGGAACGATACATATCTGAGGAATTAAATCTATGGCGTAAGTTGCATTAGAAATCAATGTACATACCAGCCCTTGTTTTTAATGCACGGACAGGTTATCTGTAATATAAGAAATATAATTTCTTGTGACAGACATTCTGTATCTACATGGAACTGCATGGAGCATTTAAAAATTACAATATCTGTTGAGCTACAATGATCATATTACTACTACAGGTGTTTGTAAAGATACTGCTGATGATTCTGTTTGCTTAGTGATGATAAATTTAAGAAATCCGGTACCTGATAAACATCACTGTGACCTTGGATATCATGTTGTTTACAGTTGCAACAACGTGGAATGTGTAAATTCACAATTTATAATCTTGAATATATATATATACAAAGACAGTCTGAAACTTGGGGGTACGTCATTGCTCTATGCCAAGATCAATGTTTAGCTGGGGCTAAGCAGGACCGTACTTGTAAACAAGCTTGAAATCTGAACCAGCCAACCATATTTTAGAATGTAAAGCTGGACATGTGAAGTTTATGTTGAGTCTAAAATAGAAACAGTATTCTGAATACACAAATGCACGCACACACCTAGACATTAGATTGTGATTATTTGCATACATGTAACACGTGCTATCAAACATTTCCCCTCCAGGTACAGACCTAGACAGAGAATGTTATCTCCAACTGAAAATATATGGCTAAATATACTTCATATTGAGGTATTCATTAGTGCGCTGGTATTATCTGACATTCGACATTCAGGAAATGTCAATTAAAGATGTCTCTGTTTATGAGTTTACAACATGCCCATTTCTGGCATATCCAACATTCCTAATTTTATTTATCACGTCGCAACAATGTAATTTCCTTGTTTTTTTTGTTTAGGGCTGTGGGCTAAATACTTCTAAGTTTCCGTTTCATAGTCCAGTCATAGGGGCAAGTATGGAAAACCTGTCACAAAAAAAGTGTATTATTGAAATGTTACACTGAGCTTTTGACTTTTTAAGATTTTTAATTAAACTGAACTGAATAGAGAATGATTATTATTATAAGCATGTGCAACATGCATCCATGTATGAATGCATATTCTCGTGTGACATAAAACTTGCAAAATCACCACTAGCTGTCTATACGAGTAGTAACTCTAAATAGCTAAACCATAAAACTTAATAAACACAACTTGGTTTACAAGATGTAAACAAGTTAAAGGGGAAAGTCTAAATAAAACACCTTCTGAAAATATTTCTTGACTCAATATTAGAACCGAAACTACATTTTACACCAACACCAAGTACACCTGCTGGTATCGTGAAATGACAGCCTAATCATAACTGCCCCTAGTCTTTCTCCTATGCATGTATTTGGACATGTTATATGCTGTCAAACATTTCCCCCACAGGTACAGACCTAGACGGGGAATGTTATCTCCAACTGAAAATAAATTATATGGCTAAATATACTTGATATTGAGGTAGCCATTAGTATGTTGGCATTATCTGACATTCAGTAAATGTCAGTTAAAGTTGCCTATGTTTACGACTATGAGTTTACAACATGGCATATCCAACATGCCTAATGTTATTTATCACATGACAACAATGTAATTTCCTTGTGTTGTTTTCTGTTAGGCTGTGGGCTAAATACTTCTAAGTTTCCGTTTCATAGTCCAGTCATAGGGGCAAGTATGGAAAACATGTCACAAAAAGGTGTATTATTTAAATGTTACACTGAGCTTTTGGCTTTTTGAGATTGTTAATGAAACTGAACATTATTTTCAACTGAATAAAGAATGACTGGAATAATACGGAAGATACTGGCTCCAAGATTAAATTTGAATAACAAGATTTAAACTTACATAGGAGCTGTATTTGAAACTGGAATGAATAAATCTGTCCAATCAGTATGTGTGACACACAAGTAAATAACATTGACATACAGTGCACGAGTACTCATGATACAGATATATGTCACTTTGGTCTCCGATTTACTGTGGACTTTCGTGTGGCATATGTCAATGTTGTTTACTCGTGCGTCAGATATCCAACAAAATTGGACAGTGATCCGGTAAGGCTTTCCGTATTCCGGTCACCATGTTTTCCGTTTTGATTACATATCTTGAGCAAAATCACAGACATAGGCTCAGTGGTACAATTCAGTAATAATACCAATTTTGTTATTAATTTTGCAAGAGATTTCATGTTGCCCCCATGACTTTGGACCACAGCCTATTTCTACCAAAGTGTTAGCCACACACCTGAATGCTTCAGACGAGGTAACAGTATGTTCTTATATAGCACAGTATCCAGTCTTTAGAGCTAATCAAAGTGGTTTAGTTACACTTCACCTACTGTTCATTTGACCGTCAATACCCTGGAGAGTTTTCAGCCATGCTACAGTTACTGCATAAAGACTTTGTAAACATATATCCACCACTGTTTGTTGCCAGGTACTCATTTACACAAAGCATGAACTGAAGCAATGTAGAGTGAATGAAATTGCCCAAGCTTTGAAATGGCAAGAAGAAGATTCAAACCTGGATTGAGAGTCCGATGTTCTAAACTCAAACCTGGATTGAGAGTCCGATGTTCTAAACTCAAACCTGGATTGAGAGTCCGATGTTCTAAACTGAAACCTGGATTAAGAGTCCGATGTTCTAAACTCAAACCTGGATTCTGTCGATTGAGTCTGGTGTTCTAACCACTGTGCCACCATACCCCACTAGTAAACCATGCTGCAAACAGTGCCAATGGAACAACCTACATTTCACGCGGCCACCCAGGCTAGAAATGGTGAAAACACAGGAAGACAATGCATACAAACACGTAGCTGATAGTGTAACAATGTGCTATATTGTACTTTACCATGGCCTACCGCACTCAAAACAAACTGCACACCAACAAGATCAATATATTGTCTGTGAATGTTTAATTCATTCGCATTTTCATCATGCCCGGTGATTTGGCTTGACTAGCCATGGCACTTCAAGGTAGAGGTGGGTGTTCCAAGTACAAAGACGTCATAATGAGAATTTAGAGGGGCAGCGAAAGGACTAATGATGTGAATGGCTGAATAACAATAAGCATTGAATGCACCGTAATCTTGTGGACACATCAACGCAATCTCAGAAACCACACGGTCATTAAATTATATAAGATGTACGTTACGATACCCTTAAAGGTGCAGTGCTGCAATGGTTTATGTAAGATGTACGTTATGATACCTTTAAAGGTGCAGTGCTGCAATGGTTTATATAAGATGTACGTTACGCTACCTTTAAAGGTGCAGTGCTGCAATGGTTTATATAAGATGTACGTTACGATACCTTTAAAGGTGCAGTGCTGCAATGGTTTATGTAAGATGTACGTTACGATACCTTTAAAGGTGCAGTGCTGCAATGGTTTACGTAAGATGTACGTTACGATACCCTTAAAGGTGCAGTGCTGCAATGGTTTATATAAGATGTACGTTATGATACCCTTAAAGGTGCAGTGCTGCAATGGTTTATTTAAGATGTACGTTACGATACCCTTAAAGGTGCAGTGCTGCAATGGTTTATACAAGATGTACGTTATGATACCCTTAAAGGTGCAGTGCTGCAATGGTTTATGTAAGATGTACGTTATGATACCTTTAAAGGTGCAGTGCTGCAATGGTTTATATAAGATGTACGTTACGATACCTTTAAAGGTGCAGTGCTGCAATGGTTTATATAAGATGTACATTTCAAAGATGCAATGTTTGATAGTTTTTATCATAAATTCATGTTATACAAAATGTATCTATTTTAACATCGTTGCCTTCCAAATATGCTAATGAACAACTATTTAAAATAAAAATTGACAGTTATCTTTTTATGAATATCAACATAACCATTCACCACACAGCGTAAACATGATACATGATTTGACACGTTCAATTTAAATTAATCAGATTATGAAGAAATTATGTGATTCGTTAACAGACCACCAAGATGCTACAGTTGATTATTCATACCACATAACAATCTTTTATAATAAAACCAGACAAACTTTGTCCCTTTTACATAAACAAACACATTCTTCGACTGACCTTTGCTTGTGTCAGATGATTTATGACTCAAAAACATAGTTTGGTGAATCAGTTGGAATATACGTGACTGCCTTGTATGTAGAGATTCTGGTGGAATAATAACACCATGCTAGCTAGGCACAATGTAATCTGGCTTGATTATGCAACAGGCAATAAGGCACAGGTAGCCAGAGAGAGTAGCAGAGGTGACAACAAGACACAGGTGACACTGTGGACAGGAAGGCCACAGAATGACCTGTCAAGTATGATGTCAGAGTCATCAGTCACACTGCAGGATGAAAGGACAAAACCAGGGTCAGATTTGAGGAGCCGATCAATCACCTGTGTGGATATCTAGTATTGTGAGGGAGTTCTGGGGAAAAACAACAGTTTAAATGGAGATTATAAAATTATTACTAGCCCCTCTGAACAAAATCCCTCAAAGACAAAATCTCTTGCGTCTTAACACAATTAGTTTTCACTTATGGCGCATAGTGGTGCAGTGTTTGGAACATAAAGACTCTCGACTGAGAGAACCCATGTTTGGCTTGCTGCCATTTCAAATCTTGTGCAAGTTTGTTCACTCTACCTTGCTTCAGTTCACTGGCTACAAACAGCGGTGGATATTTATGTACAAACAGTAATTATAGAGTGGCTTAATTCTTCTCAGGGAAGTCAGGAGGGCATTTGTCTGATTGGGTCTGCCATGGAGTGAAGTGTAAAGAACTTTGAGCAGTCATAAAGACTGGACAGAGCGCTATATAAGAACTTACCTTATATACTCTTTATTTGGCTGAATGGTTAATTTCATGACAGTGACACTTCAGTCGGTCTTTCTCAGGGAGATATTTCAACCTACCCACTTCACATATCTTGGTAAACATGAGACTTGGTCTTGTTCCAATGTAATTTCATTGATGTGCTAAGCTCAAATGTCTACATCACCTCAACCTGTGCTACCAAGGTGACAGAGATTATGGCAGTGTTTCAGGAATGCTACCTTTTTTCATAGTCTATAACATTAAGAACTATAATTAAATAAATGAAATATTCAGAATTCCAGAGGAGAAATCCAAGTTTCTTGTGAGGTAAATTATGTCTTGGATGAAACAAGCCAAAAAAGAATTCATAAATGTTCAAGGAACTACTAAAACCATTAAGTCATTACAGTCCAACCAATAGCTTATCTATAATATTATGCAGGACTGCAAGGCACAATTTTTCCATTTCAACTAATGTTATTGATTTTTCTAGTGTCAAGATGCATAAACAGATCAGAATTACAATACCAAAATGTAAACAATAATGGCACTGTCAGCACAGTGGTTCAATGGTGTGTTGCTTATGTGATGACCACCAAATCATAAAAGGGACAGCCACCCCAGTCATTCCACAGAAGTGTTGTAGAACTTGCCAAACATTTGACATACTGGAAGGAAGTTAGACGTATTTGTCATTCAAATGAGACACTAAAAACAGTAGGTCCCTTCTATTTGGTGTCTATGAGTACGATTCTATGCCAGGGAGAGTAAAAGATCCCACATAAGGGCTAAACATAATCTGTTGTGAACTCAGAGAATGGAGGTCTCTATCTAGATTGTACTGGTTCTTGCTCTCTGTGGCCAGAACTGCTTTCTGGTCAGACATACAAGAGGCACAAGCAGGCAGGGTATACTACAACATTGTCACTGCTGACTCTCGCCGTCCACATCAGTATATGTATGACCAGCCTATATGATGACAAGTGGAAGCAAATTACCCCACAGGGGGTAAATGTATAACGTGTACTCACAGAGTGATGGTCTCTATACCTAACCCAGCACTGATGTCAATGCAGGCAGTTCAACAGTACTCCAGTCAGGATAATGTTCTTGTCATATGTGACTAATACATAGAGGCATGAACTCTAACAGGATGTTAACTCACGCGCGACCTTGTAGGCCCACACCTGTAATGAGGGTAACTGCCACTGCAGGTAACCAATTACACAGGTATGATACGGTTCTGAGACCACAACTTACAAATGTCAACAGTGCTTTTGGTGTGCAATTAGAATCCGTCATACAACGTACACGTCTACACGTATTTGCCTTTCATCATACTTCCTGGTGACATGAATGTGGAGACTTCGCCATGTATTTATAATTTACATGAGAATAAAGTTTTTGTCATCTTCCACGATTATGAAAACTTACATAAATGTATTGCTACGTTTACTGTATATATTACAAGCTTCACCCATCACACATTTTATTGCTAAATTCAGTGACTTTATTCAAGGGGTAGCCTGAATGTGATTCACCCTGATACTATCTGTTAAGAGATGGTTACTAGAAATTTATAGACTTAACAAAAAATGACTTTGACTGAGTCATTGTTTTCAAAGGATGGCCACTTCCTACTATATAAACATGAACTGGTTTTCAACCAATCACGTGTGATTTTTAAATTAAAATGTTAATGTCTGATCCAGTGATGAGATATTCCAGTTATTTACAATGTTACTGTTCCTACTAAATGCAGTGTTATGAGATGTTTTGTATGTTATAAACATTTGAAAAAAGCATTTATTGTAGATTGCAAAGTTGAATATTTGTGTTTTTTGTCACCAGTGTTACTTTACATTTGACGATCACATAAATACATGTGAAATGTACTGATGACATATATATGTATAAATAGAAGACTTTAATGACATTTCAATGACACTGTCACAATCTGTACTGTATTTACTTAACTGGTATAAAATCTTACAGATCCATGTAATAGTACATTTAAGTGACACTTCAGAAATGAAGTGTAAGTCTAATTTACCTTAACACTCCTGCAAGATTGCTGCCAGGAAGATCAAACAGCAATAGCTGTTTGTGCAACTTCATTCACATTAAAGCCCTGCTTTTATCACCACATTTACGCCATCACTTATAACATAGTAAAACACATCACAATTTACTGTGTCTTGTTAATTCATTTATCTCTCACAGTGCTCCAAAATGTCAGTGTATAGTAAGTAGACAAACTACTGACTGTGTGTAGATAACCAGTCATTATTACAGATTGGTTTCAACAACCACTCATAATCAAAAACACTTCATTCATTGAATCAGTCTTCATTATATTGCTATTTTTAGACTAAACTCTGTGAAGTCAACTCCGCCAGGGTCACTGACTTCTTGCCGTAGCAACTGTAACGATACTAACTGTTTTCCATGAGTGCATTTGTTCATTAGATAAACAATAGTCATTACATATTAAAAACTACTTAGTATTGGAATTTTTTTAAGGTATGCATTTATAATGAATTAGACATTTTGTTCAAACACTAGTCTGAACCAAAGGTGAATTAAGAAAGGCAATGTGTATAACATGCATATTTATCAGTCCATGTTGCTTTCAGGACTTCTTTTGTCATGAGTTAGAATGACCCTACTACTGGTCCTTGATTTGTTGTGTTGTCTCCATATTTGTAACGAAAGGGGGGAGTTTTTGCTCCCACAGAGAGCAGAAGGTAGGCTACGCTTTCATGGGGGTTGATCTGGTGTCACTTTTAATTTGAAGCAGATCTCATTGAACACAAATGTAACAGTATCACTGTATCAGAGCAAATTTTAAATACCATTTCTTATCAATAATGTTTGTGAAAAAACTCAGTATACAGAATACAACAGAACTTTTCATGTGAATAAATGTAAGTACACACATACGTGGGTCCAAGCACTTCCTTTGACATGTCAGGCAAAGGAAATTAATAGCTTGACATGTATCTGTATTTTACAGTTTAGCAGTAACATTCAAATATATGCTGACACAACCAAAACCGCAAAGTGTTGCTTAATTCTTTGGGACATGATTAAGTGGTGTTAATTTTAGGTTTCAGAATGGATGGCACCATATCTGTCTTCTTAGTATTACACAATCACAAAAGCGGAACAGTAGACCTGCAGATTCATGTATTGGTTCCGCACGGCTGCACATAAAGTCACGCCACTGATCGAAAAGGTGAACCAGGAGTGTTTTCACCCTGCATATTTTCTGTCTGACTCATGAGAACCAGGCAAACACAAGAAACAAGCCCGCTCAATCGCCCTCACCCCATACAGCTGGTATGACCACCACAATGGAAAATTGCTACCAGTATATGACATGGCAATTATCAATTCATATACAGTCACATGTCCTGAGCGACCGTTGCAAACGGCACTGCGGTTATTGAAGTGATTCTCCATATCGGCGCCTCCATCAGTATGCACATTCCACTTTGGCTAATTTATAAAATGCTTTTGTTAAACAATTCACAATGGCAACATTGCGTAAGACGGCTCACCACCGAACGACATCAATAATTCAATAATCAAGGTAGAGTGGTAGAGAGAACAATGAGTTAACATACACAGGTGAGGAAACTGAAACAGAATGCAAAGTGACAGCTGTGTGGATGAATTAGCACTGATAAACACTGGATGATCTACGTGTGTCATGTAAGTAGAATTAATCCCAAGCTCACTGCCTTCCAATCCATCTATTTCTCACATCCAAATTGTTCTTTTATAATCACGCAATTTAAAATTAGCATAGTTTTTCACTTTTAGTGTTGAAGGTTTTTGCAAACTTGCCTGCACCAACAATAGGTTGTTTACGGAAGTGAACACCATGAACTGAAGTGAATAAAACTAACATTATCATTGTATTAAAAAGGTAGAAGGTGGCATGCCCTGGATGTTCAGGTACACTTCGTGTTGTTGCTCCAAAATTCATACCAAAACCTGGCAAACCGTTTTACCCAGGGTTAAGTAACACTGCCCTGTAGGTTATCTACTTAGTCAAACACTCAATGCAATGCATGATTTAGGGATAATCTAAAAGTATTGATACACAGATGACAGTACATGAAACTAGTGTCATTCAACCCCAGGACTAGCTACAAGAAACAGTGAATTGCACTGACCTATGTGTATCTCCGACCTCAGCATATTTATCAGATGGCACTTTAGTCATCACAATATAAAACTGCCTCTGTGTATTAATAGTCAACATCATTATGAAACGTGGTGGGAACATTATTAAAAATTGGATTAAAAATGCATCATGACATTAAACGAACAATAAAACCACCTGCAATCAACCCTTATGTCCTCAATGCCACGCCACAAATGGAGAATATGACAATTACATTTATAGATATTTTATAGACAGGAAACAGTGCAACAGTGACAGAAGTGATATAGACTTGCCACTAGGCAGATGTTTCGATGAGTCAGGTCAAATATCAGTGACAGACCAGGAGTCCTTTCAATGGCATAAGCTCACTTTGTGTGACAATAGCCACCCAATGTCCGCCTTTTACAGAGCATTAAAGTCTTAACCTTGGTTCGTTGAGCACTGAATCTCTTATGATACAATTTGACCTCACCTAAGAGCAAGAACTGTACATGCAGATACTGCCCTTAAATCATGTGTCACTGTCTTGCTGGATACAACAGAACTGTATGGAATACAAAGGGCTGTTTGTTCAGACTGCACAAGACGTTGTTGAATGAATCAAAGCTGAGCAATCATTTATATAACACATCATTTATTTCATGGCTGAGAAGATACATTTGCTCGTTGTGTGCATACAACTAGCTCATTGTCTGAAGGTATTGCATACCTTCTCTATTTTTAAACACATCCTTTTCAGGTGAAACTTTCTAACTTCTTTATCCAGGTTCCTCAGTGGTAGTTTTTAATTCTGAGATTACAAAAATAACTATGCATAGTTCAGAAGGCTTTGGCATCTAGTCTAAACCATGCCAAAGTGTAATTGAAACTTTCAGACAAATAAAAACCACTACCTTGATGAGAGAAAGACTTCACAAGGGTGTTATCACTCTTTAGGCCTCTGCAAAATATGTGCCATTCAATTCATAATCTGAATTTGAATTAGAGAGAGACAGTTCTGGTTCCGACATATTTCATATAATGGGTGCAAAAAGAATCAACAATGTTGTTGACTTTCAGAGTTGAACATTCGCTGATGGTCAGACAAGTTGTCCAGGCAACCATGGGAGGGTAACATACTTTACCCATTGTAGGGTAACAAACTGTACAATTAATCAATCAACAGAAGAATGAGCAGGTGTACACTTCACATTCTTACATTCCACAGTCTCCAAATGTCAAGCTGGTTCTGATCAAGGAATCAACATTACGACTGTCCACTAGTTTAATGCAAAGCCTCTTATTTTAGTCCAAAGCAAAAAACTGTGCCGCTTTAATGTGACAAATCTCATTGGATCACACCATCTCTCAGAACAGTGTCTGTCCTGGAGGTAGCTAAACGGTTGGTGAGGCAAAATGACAGGAATGGGAAGCTATGTCTCACATATTAATAGGACAAACCATGAACAAAGCATCTACAAGACAAACTCCAAACAAAACAAACTACAGTGGCACCTCACTACTAAGGTCACCCTCGGGACTGTACAAAAGTGACCTGAATAGCAAGGTGACCTTATTAGCAGGACTAATTTCGGATCGCATCCTCTTGGTGAAAAAAAATTGGCAAACCATTTAACATTAACATCATACAAGTGTACACACCAACCGCAGACAAATCTGATGAAGAGCACGAGACATTTTATAATGATCTTGAATTAGCAAAATCACATTGCAAATCACAGGAGATTGTAATAGTTATGGGAGACTTTAATGCTAAAGTTGGTGAGGGAAGATGCGAAGACATAGTTGGACCATATGGCCTGGGGAGCAGAAATGAGAGAGGAGATAAACTAATAGAGTGGGCAAAATCTCATGACATGATTGTAGGAAACACCTGGTTCCAACAACACCCAAGAAGACTTTGGACTTGGAAAAGTCCAGGAGACCGTACACGGAACCAAACTGATTATATCCTGGTCAGTAAAAGATTTAGAAATGCCCTACTGGTGGCAAAAACCTTTCCCGGGGCAGACTGCGATTCCGACCATGGGCCAGTGCGAGCCAAGTTCCGACTGAAACTGAAGAAAAGGAAAAGAGCAACAAGGAACCTGAAACTAGACATGAATATACTAAAATCAGATTCAGCGATCAAAGAGAAATTCAATGTAGCAGTACAAAACAGTTTCAATGTTCTGAATGACATTCAAGATGTGGTCGACCAATGGGAACAAATGAAGGAATCAATAACAGGCTGCAGAAGAAACTATTCCTAGGCAATGCAGAAAAGCAAAGAAAAAATGGATGACTGACGATATTCTAAAGTTGATGGATGAAAGGAGGAAAATTAAGCAAAATCATGATGCATATGTAGCAATGAACAAGGATATAACGGCCAAATGTAATCTAGCGAAAGAGGAATGGCTTAATGAAAAATGCAAAGAAATTGAACAGAAGAATAAGCACGACACAAAATCCATGCATGCTAGAATAAGAGAAATCACAGGGTAAAGAAGGAAGCATAATAATGGACAAAGACAAAATACTCGAGAGATGGTCAGAATATATTGGTGAACTGTACGATGATGAAAGGGGTGAAAGACCATCAATTAAAAAGAACTTTGATGGTCCTCCTATATTGAAGGACGAGGTTCGAAAAGCCACCAGATCAATGAAAAAGGGAAAAGCTGCTGGACCAGATAATATTACAATTGAAATGATTGAGTGTTTAGAGGAATTTGGTATTGATATAGTAACAGACTTCTTGAACAAAATATATGACAGCGGACGAATCCCAACTGATTTATCCAGATCCATTTTTGTAGCAATACCAAAGAAACCAGGTGCGATTGAATGTGAACTACACCGTAGAATTAGTCTCATGAGTCACTTCACCAAGATGTTGCTTAAAATTATTATGACCAGAATGAGAAACAAAATAAAGCCAGAAATTGCTGAAGAACAATGTGGATTTGTAGAAGATAAAGGTACAAGTAATGCAATATACATCCTACGAACACTGGAAGTGCAGGAAGATCTGTATGTATGTTTTATTGATTACACAAAGGCATTTGACAGAGTTCGTCATGAAGAAATCATATCAATGCTGGAAAGTTTGAACATTGATGGGAAAGATCTGAGAGTTGTGAGAAATCTGTACTGGGAGCAAACAGCAGCAATACGAATAGAAAATGACATCAGTAAATTTCACCTGATCTCTTTTCACTATACAGTGAGATTATCTTACGCACATTAGAAGATATGTCAGGCATTCAAGTAGGGGGATACAACATGAATTATTTACAATATGCAGACGACACGGTACTGATTGTTGAGAATGAAACAGATCTACAACTGATGCTAGATACAGTAATAAGGGAAAGTGAGAAAAAAGGTCTGTCCCTGAACAAAAAGAATACAGAAATCATGGTCATCTCAAAGAAAAATTACACTCCAACATGCAACATGGTAGTATATGGCACTGTTTTGAAGCAAGTCTGAACGTTTAACTATCTGGGATCACTAATAACATCCGACGGTCGATGCAATGATGAAATAAAGAGAAGAATTGCTCAAGCCAAAACAGCTTTTCACCACATGAAAAACATTTTAACAAATAAAAATATATCAATTGAAGTAAGAAAACGTGTACTGCAATGTTACATAGAGCCCATATTGCTATATGGATGTGAATCCTGGACAATAACCAAAAGATCACAAAAAAACATAGAAGCCACTGAAATGTGGTTCTTAAGAAGAATGCTGCGAGTGCCATGGACTGCAAAGCAAAGCAATGAAGTCATCCTTAGGACAGCCAAATCTAAAAGAAAGATCATCAACAAAGTTAGAACACAACAAGCACGATTTATAGGCCATGTCATGAGAAAGAAAAAGTTAGAACAAATAGTAACAACAGGAAAGATAGAAGATAGAAAGATAGGTTCCAGAGGACGCCAGAGAATAAAAATAATAGATAGTCTCTCAACATGGTGTGGAAGGAGCACAACAGAACTGCTACAAACTACACACGACCGAGCGGTATGGAGGGCCATGATCGCCAACGCCTGTGACAGATATGCACATAGAAGAAAGAAGAATTTCCTATACTTCACTGTATATGGAACAAATCTGGGACTATCCCAGGGCGACCTTAATTGCAAGGTGGCTGTACTACTGAGGTAACTGTAAAGTGAGGTTCGACTGTATCTAAAATGTGGACACCCTGGTGAGTATTAGCAGAACTAGGCACCAATGTGTGTGGATTGCTGTGAAATATTTACCATCCTTCTTTCCATGTGGTTATTACAAGAAGTCAAACCTAGCAACCACTGACACCATAACTCCCTCTCTGTGCCGACATACCTGCCAACACCACAGCTGGCTGGTATCACACCCAGATTACTACATCTGGTGGGGACAGGAGTTGGTAGCACGAAGGCAATTAAACACACATAAGACTGGTCAAATACGCCATAAGCAACATAGAGCGCATCCACCCACGGTGGGAAGAAGGCAGACATCCTGTAAATCTACTCCCACCTGACCAACCAACCACAAGGCAGAGAGGAGGAAGCTATAAACCACAGAACCATGGGGGAGTAAGAACCTGGAGCGAGCAGTTACTACTGTGACCAACCATCTGACAAGGCTGACTTCACTGGGTGCCCAGAGTGGGTGGGGCTTGCAGAAGTAACTAACTGTATATGTACTAGTTGGTGTTTCATTTCAACATCTCTGCAGGGTAGAATGCAATAGTTGTAGCTCTAGTTATTTCCAGCGCTCGACAACGTTCTACTAACTGACTGGTCTGTGTACACGCACACAATAATGTTGTTCTTCTATCCTTCCAAAGTTGTGGCACTGTGGATCACACTATATCCCCTTCAACAGGATTTAAAGCACCTCGTACCACCCTTGATGTTTTAAAATCTATTCCAAGGTATCAACGTTTATACAGCAGACAAATAAAGTTGGTATGATGTAACATTGATCTTTGTGAGTGGTCTACATACTGAAGTACTGTATTGCGATAAATAATTTAATTAGACAATAGCAATCTATAAATAAATACAGTACGTAAACAATAACAGCAAACAGGAATTTGTCATACAAAATTGATTCATTGCATACAAAGCTCTTCCAGGGTTGAATATCAAAGCTCCCTCTGCCTCAAAATGCTGACAATGCAACATAACACTACAAAAACATGTTATGATTCATCTGATGACATTAAAGTACACTAACAAAAGTATAACTATCAGTTTCTGACACAGCATCCAACTGGCTGTTTCAACGAACCAGTCACAATCCGTTTTGAAGACTGAGCCGATGCTATTTCGTTACGTCAAATTATATTTACGTTTCATACCACACAAAGACACCTGCCCCATGCATGAATGATATCATATCTAAGGTCTGACTAGTCTACAGTGCAGCAGTACGTACTGTCTCACAGTCTGGGAAAAGCCTGTTACCCCAAACAAACACAGAATCCACCTACCTACTGGCACCATCCACCTATCCAAACACTGTATCCAGCCTTTGTGAAATGTCAACAATGAATTAACGTCTTCACGAAATCGCAATTTACCAGTATCACCACCGCTGAACACACTGTGAAGCCACGAAGTGACACCACTAACTATTCTCACCTGCTTGTATGTCCCTCTATATAGCTCGTTGAGGAATCACATGAATGGCCATGTATAGTCCACATCACAAGGTCTATGGTACCCACCAAGCGTGACGCTCAGGTGCACTCGGCTGCAGTGGATTGTGGGTAGTTGCTGTGATGGGTCAGGTTGGTGTTGTTACTGGGAGTGTAAGGGCATAAAGGGTCCAGGAAGGGCAGTGTAGAGCTTGGGGCCCATTGTGTCTACACTGGGAGACTTCAAGTTAAGCATCTCTGATCTCATAGGCTGCCTTATCACGGTTTAATGTGTTTGATTTGTACTGTCACATTAACCCCTTGCCTCCTGTAGATGTCATTACTGTGGTCTTTGATGTGGTGGCATCAGGGATGACCAGGTAGGTCAACAAAGGACATCAATGCTTACTGTAAGGTCATTATATTTATTCCTATGACACCTTCACAACTTGTCAACTGGAGTACGTTAATTAAGGTGTTAGTGGTGAGATCTTCTGAAGTAAGAATGGTTTAATTATTCCAGATTAAAATGTTAGGACATGGTACTTTGTTGGTGGATCACATGATACTTTAACAGATCAAACAGTAAGATCATTTCACTTAGTCTAGCAATGGATCACATTCAGATAAATGATCCTTTACCAGATCAAATGGTTAGATCATACTATTTGGTTTACTTTTTTCGGGGTCAGATCTGTGTGTAATATCTATCCAAAAGAGATATTTGTCAATTTGGTTTTATAGGTATTCATACTCTTATCATTAACATTTAAGCAATCACACACACTTTCTTCTATTTGTTTGTCAACCTAGGTGAACATTTATTCTTCACCATTTTTTCTGTTCTTTAATTAGTTATAATGTAAATTTGTTCTTGAGGTTTACTTCCTTTTAACCGTGAAAAAAGTTTTAGCTCAATATTTGCATAACCTTATGAACTCCGATTCGATCACCTCGTCTCTGGTGTTGTTAACCCTACAGGTGACCACTGGGCCGAATTCGGCCCGCGCAATCAGTGCAAAATTGGTCCCAGCCGAATTTCGGCCCTATTCAGTATCACTCTTTTTAAACAATTTTCGTTTCCGTCACTAGAAACTGACAGGGGAACGCGAGGTATCATTGGAAAGCTTAATTATTATTATTCCTGTGGCATTTTTATCAATGAGTTTTATCGCGTCATGATTCAGTAGTAGCTAATCACAACCAAGCTTTAAAATGTCATAGTAGTAGGTGTCCAAATATGGTCGATTTACTATGCTGTGCATCAGGAATTTACATTCCCATTCATATGGTCTAAACCGGGAAATGGAGGTACCGATGGAAAGCCCTATGACTGGTCTATCCAAATAAATTTAGGTCAACAGTCAACCAATCAGTGCATGGCTCTAAAAAAATGTCTTCTTGTTGATGCTTGTTTTATTTCATCACGACAAAAGTTGGATTAGTCCGCCAATTTTTGTGTCTCATTTCGATCATATAAGTTAAATTATTTCAAATGTCCGAGTCAGTATATCGGAAAATACATGACAGTATTTGTGGATCAAGTTATTATACAAATTCAGACAGTTACACAGACTTTGAGGGCTGTTTGGAAGTGGATATTATGCAAGTTGCTGGTAAGTAACGTTGTCGGACATCGCCGCCTCGCACCCGGACCTGCCACCTGGGCCGATTCGGCTGGCCTACTCGGTCCGCCAGTGAAGGATAGGATGATGCATTCAGAGTTCAAACACAACATGTCCTATAACCTGATAACATATGTATGTGTAACTAGGAACTGTAGGTATTACTTATTTTGTTGATATTTGTAAGAAAACTGATAATGGATACGTCATGTTATCGGACAATTGTGCCACGGTGCGCAACAGCAGGCTTACTAGGCCGTTGGCCTATTGCCGTATTGGTTGTATTTGAACGTTCTATGAAAAATACAATAAAATGAAAAGTTCTGAATATATTTTGAGTCTAGTTTTCATTATTATGCATCTGAAATGTACAGGTACATTTGTCACACTGCATGCATGAACATACAACAGCTCAATAATTATTTTGTCACTGGGTGAACTTGGGTTTCTACTTTACCCTCATTCTGATGTTCATGAAGAACAGTCTAAATTTTACATGGGTCCACCTAAAAATTCATATCAAAAAAACTTCTGAGTATATTTGATTAATTTTGTCTGTACTCATTAGCTTATATACATGACTACATTTCTCTAATTGGACATTGACACATACAACCACTCAGTAATTAGCTAGTAGTAGCAGGGTGAAAAAAAAAGTTTTTTGCATTTACTTTGGATAAACTTTAAACAGTTATATCTTCATGATTACTTGATGTTATGCAAATATCACCACTGCATAATAATAAAGGGTCTTTTTGCCAACAAAATGATAGCTCAATCATATTTCTGCGATAAGTATTAGCAAAGTTGTGATTTTTTAAATGCACCCCTACAAATAGCTCCAAACTGTATACACCGTGGAAGTTTACTGTTGGTTACCTGTAGGGTTAAACTGCATTCTTTTAGAACAATTGATTATATATGTGTCTGGTGATCACTCACCTCCAGACTGGTAGATCAAATGATTATCACGTTATCAAAAACACAAAAAATAAAGGGCCAACTCCTGTGTAGCAAATGACATCCGTGCTGCTCCTTTTGTGTCTGCACAAATGACTCATAAGACTTCTACATCACTCTGATAGACACCTCATAAGATCTCCCTTTCTTATCTCAAGGACAGCAGATCTGACTGTGTACACAAATAAACTACACTTCTTTTGTTTTGTTATATAAAAACCTTATTAGATAACATGAGTCATAACTCATGTAAACTGGATCAGAAGAAGCAGATGAAACGAATTCTGTCCTGCATTTGTTTGGAAAGGCAGGACTGCAACAGATATTGTTTCTTCAATGTCAACACAGCCATCAAAAATATGTAGTAAAATTGACGTATGGCGAGATATATTGTATCACATAACCTGAACAATCTACGACACCATCATATCACATTTAATTTGGAAAATACAGATCTGCTGTTAAGAAAAAGACCCCTTCCTAACCTCAAATGAAGAACATCAAGGCATGTTCTTTTTATGTTTTTCACAGGCAGTTTATCGTTCTCTCGCCACGTTTCATTATCAGTAAACTTCCTCAGACTACCACTAGACGGTGACACAGTAGTCGTGTGCAGTGCTTCACTGCTGGGTCTCGTTTTCAGGAGATTATCATAATAATAATAATAATAATATATTTTATTTAATATAGCGCCAGATCCAATTATAAATTGTTCGTGGCGCTTTACAACATGTAGAACCCAGATAGAGGTATTAATGATGGCTAAATAAGCATGCATTTTCTAAAAGAAAATTTAAATATTAGTAAAATACGAATAAATACAGTAATTAAATAAATATATTAAAATAATGATCATAGCTACAGTTCTATGTAGAAATAAGACATTGTCAATTCATTTAACTGAACTAATGTACATGTAAGTATAAAATAAATATATAAATAGGTTAATTAATACATAAGAGATATAAAACAAATCAATGCAGAGAGTAAACTATGCCACATTGGACAAGAACGAGTCTAAAAAAATTAGTCTTTAAGCGTGCCTTGAAAGTAGAGAGACAATCGACGTTTTAATGTCATTAGGCAAAGTGTTCCACAAAGTCGCTGCGGCAACCGCAAACGAATTGTCCCCAGCTTTGACATGAGTCCGCAGGACCGTTAACATGTTATTGTTGGTAGAGCGCAGGGCTCTTGTTGGTTTGTATGGGCATACAAGGTCGCATAAATATTTCGGGGCATCGCCATGCACAGCTTTATATGTAAACACTAATAGCTTAAAGTCGATTCTGTGTGCTACAGGCAACCAGTGAAGAATGCACAACAGAGGCATGGCGCTGTCACTCCGTGGGCGGCGTAGGATCAACCTAGCAGCAGAGTTGTGCATTCTCTGCAGTCGAGCGATGTTGTTGACAGAAGTGCCGTATAGAAGTGAATTGCAGTAATCAAGCCTTGATGTAATAATGGCGTTGACGACACGTTCCTTTGTCGACGTTGGGAGATAACGACTCATCTGGTTAATATGGCGCAGGTGAAATGAGCACACACTGACGATGCTTGAAACTTGCTTCTTAAAATCGAGGTGGCGATCCATAACGACACCAAGGTTACTAACACATCTTGAGGCAGTAATCGTAACATCTCCTACGCGTATCACACTGCCGTCAATAAGCGCAGCGGCACTCTTTGGCACTACGGGAAGATATTCCGTTTTATTGTTGTTCATGCACATGTAGTTTGATGTCATCCACTGATTGACAATATCTAGATACTCCTCCATACGTCGCCGAGTAGCAGCCAACGCAGTCGCAGTGAGGTCAAAATGGCAGTACAATTGCAGATCATCCGCATAATGATGAATTGTTCAGCTACAAAATGGGGCAAAATACTTTCACATCTATGAACAATAGGGATACTTTACATCACCATATTTGCCATGTTAATAGATAAATGATTTGTATCTAATGCTGGTTCATGTTTAGAGGTGTATCCAACATTCTGCTTATACATAGAGAACTATTTTGTACGGTATCATGCACAATTTAAATTGACTGCTAGTGTGAGGTAAGTACAAGATTAATTCACCCAACCCTCGATATATCGCAGTTACACATCATAATTAATGAGCAGTTGCTACGCTTTAGTGCACCCACCCAAAGGCACAACAAATTCACGGACAGTGTACCTGCAGAAGTTCTCAGGCACACCACTTCAAAAACACAAAAGCCACACCTGTTAAATGCCAAAACACCCCAAGTATACTGCCTGCCACAGCTGAATTTGTGTATGAAATATGCAGCTGGAATCTCAAGCATTTGTCACACAATAAAGCCCCTAGGATGACGACAGTGATTTGCGCTCTATAAATAAGCCTATTATTAATTCCGCCACTACCTGATAAAAGAACCTTTGAAAGGAAATTACTTAGCAGTTTATCCCCTGCCCAGGTTGTGGGGGTGTTACATACCATAGAATCAACATTTTAAAATACATCCTCTTTTTGAAGTCTGTTCTATGAAATTCATAAATAGACACCCAGGCAGGTTTTCCAGCAAAGCCAAGGTATGGTAAGAATGATAATGATAATTACATGGTAGCCACTGTGGCAAGGTTCATTTCAGCACATAGCAATCAGAACACAATACATTTGTCAAAGATATTGATAAAGCATGAGTAAGATGATTAATCTGCTTCAATCAAGGAAGTGTGGGCCAGGTTTCTGTTCCTCTCTCTGCATTCAATAAACTGCCATGTCTGAGTGGCAGTTTATTTGTATTCCGGCCATGTGGCAATAAAACTTAATGCACATCCAACACTCAGTGAGAGAGAGACAGGTACCATCAAATTGAAATGCAACTCTCAAAGCCATTGTGAAGATGCGACGTTGGAAACACAAGATGGATGGATGTTTTGACGCAGTACCCAGGAGGAGTCTTGTAAACATCCATTGAAGGGTTGAGATTTACTAGGCCCGGCTGCACTCACCACGGTGGGAATGTCTAATAACACCTATATGGACAGCTGTTTGCAAACATTTCCTTCAGAAAGGCAGGACACAGTCAACTATATATTGCCTGACACATGCGGAGAGTTTTGCCTGAAGGTCTACTTGTAGGCCACCAAATACCCCTACTTGAGGAAACCACACAATGAATAATGGCTAGCCTCATTGTAGTGACATGCATACAATAACAGCCTGGGTGACCACCTCACTGTAGTGACATGCATACAATAACAGCCTGGGTGACCACCTCACTGTAGTGACATGCATACAATAACAGCCTGGGTGACCACCTCACTGTAGTGACATGCATACAATAACAGCCTGGGTGACCACCGTAGCTGCTGATCTTATAACATCACCATAAACAACACAATCATAACAAAATTTACGTAACTCAGGGGACCATTTCACTAACATGTTGAGAATCACTTGTTAAGTAAACAAGTGTTTTCAAAACGCAAAAAGCCGTCATACCACTGTCATACCATCGTCATACTGCCGTCATACTGCCGTCGTACCACTGTCATATCACTGTCATACCACTAAGCACACTATTTTTGTGACACACCGGCAACATTTTAAAGAGCTCTGTTATAGCAGTTTTAACCAGCGTGGTGTTCATCCAAAATATTTCCAAATTAAAACTTTTGAATGACCATAGAATTAGTAATTTGCTCAAATTAGTCCACCTTTTATGATAAGACAGGTTTGCCATACAACATACACAAACAGCAAGTATTTTGTTTCATGAGCATAGTGAAAGTCAGCAAGTATTTTGTTTCATGACCATAGTGAAAGTCAGCAAGTATTTTGTTTCATGACCATAGTGAAAGTCAGCAAGTATTTTGTTTCATGACCATAGTGAAAGTCAGCAAGTATTTTGTTTCATGGCCATAGTGAAAGTCAGCAAGTATTTTGTTTCATGACCATAGTGAAAGTCAGCAAGTATTTTGTTTCATGACCATAGTGAAAGTCAGCAATTATTTTGTTTCATGGCCAAAGTGAAAGTCAGCAAGTTTGTTTCATGGCCATAGGGAAAGTCAGCAAGTATTTTGTTTCATGACCATAGTGAAAGTCAGCAACTATTTTGTTTCATTACCATAGTGAAAGTCAGCAACTATTTTGTTTCATGGTCATAGTGAAAGTCAGCAAGTATTTTGTTTCATGACCATAGTGAAAGTCAGCAAGTATTTTGTTTCATGACCATAGTGAAAGTCAGCAAGTATTTTGTTTCATGGCCATATTGAAAGTTAGCAAGCATTTTGTTTCATGACCATAGTGAAAGTCAGCAAGTATTTTGTTTCATGGCCATAGTGAAAGTCAGCAAGTATTTTGTTTTATGGCCATTGTGAAAGTACAGGTACAGATAACCACTGCGATGAACGCAAAGCTACTGCCTGTACTGATGCATCAAAATATTAATTCGTCAACCGCATATGAATTGGTGAATCGTAATATTGTTCAGCAGGTAAATGTGCTTTCTAAATTGGTATTTTGATATTGATTGAAAGACAAAGTTAAGCCAATTGTGAGCATACTTATAGCTTTAAATCCTTAATCAACTCTAACACAGCGTTTGTCAAATCATTTACGTATTCGGCTGCTGAGTGCCAGGTCATTATTTTAGATCTTACGTCAGCGGTACCATATTATCGTTCAGTTGACCGTGGCTTGTTGGTCCATTGTTTATTTTAAAACGGTACACAATTCATTAATTTTATTCAGTTCAACATTCAACAGTGTCCAACAGTGTATGACATTTAAACAGAACACACATTGACGTTGGCTGGCAGTTTAATAAGCTTCACAAACTGTGTATAGACTGCGCGATGTGCACACTGGCTTCGATGGCGTTCTTCGCAGCGGTGTCGGTCATCGTCGTAGCGCCCCTGATGGCAGATACTGGAACGCACCACGTTTATAACGCACCCCGTTTATAACGCAGATTCATTTCGTGGACCCCGACTACCGGGTTATAACGAGGCGCGACTGTATGTCATATACCATTAGAATGCAGATCAAATAAGCTATGAAGTTATATTGACAAATTAGTTGTTTCATAACATTTACTGTACGAGGCATATGGCAAAACATTTCCCAACAAATTCAAATTTGTGTTGTGTTTTGTCACATTACTTTTCACCAGACATTTTCTCCATGAAGGAAGCAACATCTCAATGAGCAAGTTGATTTTATTTTGTACACAATTCTCCCCTGAAAACAATGGTATAAAATTATCTTGGATAATTGGCATAATATTTGGTGTAAAAACCTGGCTCTCAACATTGAGGACTGTGTATCCCTCGTGACTCGGGGATCGCGTTAATGTCGGTCCAGTCTCAGTTTGGGACATAAAAGAACCACTGAGGACGACTAGGACGCCGTTTGGCGATAATGTTCTCAAAAAGGCTGACTAGTTGAATGAGACCTCATAAGACCATTACATTGTAACCACAATAATACAGACTGGTCAGTTAATAGAACATTGCCAAGTGCTGGAGACAACTAGAACTAGAACACCCCTACATGAAAGAACAGAATGGTAGCGTGTAGCGTCACTGAGTGGATTTATGGAATTTTTTTAACATCTTCTGTGAATTATATATGTTTTTGTGTTTTGTTTCTTATAACAAATAAACCAACTAACTAAAGTAACGAACTTGGTAAACATTTTGATGCAAATTTATTTGTGAAGCAGTTACTGCTGTTGAAAGTAACGTTAAGTTTGTTGCCGCCAAAAATGCGACAACGGCACCTATTTTCGCCCATTTCACACTATAGTGAAGTGGGCGAAAATAGGTGCCGTCGTCGGTTCACTCCAATTCGAAGCCTTCAAAGTACATTTTCACGGATAAATACTGCACCAATTAGCATGCCCATGCATACTATATCGTCTATCCGCTTGCTTGCCTCCTTGTTACCACCAGTATGAAGTAAATTAGCAGTTATCCTTCAGAAATTGTCAAAATTTGACGATGTTTCATTGTTTGCGACTTGTCCACCATCTTTGATTTGGTGATTCCTACGTGTTTCCCAATGATGGCATGATACTGTAAAATGTGAAAATTTTGCATTTTGCAAAATCAGAAAAAAGTTACTACTGTTACTAGTTTGGGGGGCCTGGGGGTTAGAATGATTAAATCAAATACAGATTTCTCATGCATAGTGGCAGTACCCTAAGATATATCTATGCAAAATTAGAGAAAAAGAGATATGGCAGCTAACAGCACATGCAGAGTGATGGCAGAAGTCCGTTGGACAACTGGCCCAAAGGATTAAAAATAATAAATATTTACAACAAAATATATCTATATAGTATACAGGGTGTATACTATATTTAGTACAATCTGCATTGACTAAGGATAGAACATATATGTTGTATTTTATATTTAAATGCCATACTGGAATGAAAGACAAAAGCAGTAATCGGTGCCACATAACTTGGTGGATTATATTACAGTCTAATTAAACCACATTGCTCTACTGCTGCTTGGTGCTTGGTGGGCAGTTAATTATTGGCTCAAGTACAAATACATCAGGATGTTTTTCACACCCACTGTAGTTTAGACTCAATTGTGTGCACCCTGGAGGCAGTCACTAAACCCACAGGCTTACTTGAAAAGGGTAGTTGGCAACTTGGCACTTGGCAGAACTGGCTTCAAAGCACTGAAAGCCCAGTTTAATCCCTTTAGTCAATGCAGCAGTCACACTCTACCAATGTCTTTTGTAAATGCTTATGAAATTATAGGGTAAAACTTCATGGGGGCCATGCTCAAGTTGACAAGGGGGGAGCAACCATAAAACCTGGAGAAACTAGTGGAATCTACAACCTAATCAAATGGAATTATTATATAGTTGAAATGTGATTAAAATGTTCAATAGTAATTCAGTGTGTCCCCCTGGGTAAAAAAAAGCCCAAGTTATTGATAACATGTTAGTATACACGGTTTTGGGCAATAGGCGTCTTTTATGAAATGTTAACTTCGGTAGTTTACAATCGTAAGTACTTCACTTAAATCAACTTTCTCAAAAGTTTTTTTTGCACAACTTTGTCAGAATATGTATTATATATTTAGAATAAATATAACTTATGAATCACATTCCTTATTTTGCTAAAAAAAAAAACCAGCATAGAACATTAGACTAGCTGAACAGACTTGTGGGCACTTGTGCCGAATCCGGACCAACTTCAGTTTTGCCTAACTTTGATACCTCAGTGAGATGGTTCCATCATTCAACATTACCTAGGCATATTTACCTTTAAAAATATTGCATCTTACGCCAATTTCAGGCATAAATAGCACATCAGTGTGTATCAACATACGTTGCTATATCTCTCATTTTTCGCACGCTGTGCAGTAAAGCATGGCTGCAGCGGCTCAGACTAGCGAAAACCGGGTCACTATTTGGGCTTCAACAGGGTCCGGATTCGACACAAGTGCCGACTAGTGACGTAGTGCCACCAGCCTGCATGGTTTTTACTCCCACCACTGTCATAAACCAAAATGCAGTTACTGTTTGGGCGCCAAGTTACATGAATGTCTAGATTTCTAGTATCTCGAAACTCCGCAAAGTGTCACCATTGGAGACACCAGGGATTCCACGGGAATATTCCGTGATTGGACAACTGACAAATGATGTCATTCACATTGTCCAATGGAATTAATTCCAAGAGGTAAATCCTAATCGGTCCTGAGTGATGTTAAGATGACTAAACGATGTTGATACAAATCTGCGATTTTGCAGGAATATAAGTGACTTTATGGTGTTATTTCGCGCTGCTCGCCGACACTGAATATATCGCGAAAGAATGAAAAAATGTGCATATGAAATAGCTACGAGGCGACAATTTTGGCATATTTTGGGCGAGGAGGCCCGCCTCGCTTGTCATATACCATGGGAAACATTGAAAGTAATAGGTCAATTACTATTACATTGCTTCCTATTACTATTATATTAAGTTTTTGCTCAACCTATTACTATTACTTCAATATTTATAATCGTTACTATTACTATAATATAATATAAATACTATTACATATTACTATTACCCCAGGCCTGGTCTAGTTACACTGGTTAAAGAAGGTGACTTCAATGATATTACGTAAAAACACAGTGCCCCTTCAACACTGCATCATGACTATGCATTCACCACAGTTGTTTAGGCAACAACACATCAATGGAACAAAGTAAGGAGTTGTGTTTATAGCCTCACAAATACAACCCCATCCCTGCTGCTCTGTCACACTGGCATTGTCATAGTGTCACATTAGCCTTGGGTGCAAAAAGCGTGCTCAATCAACTGCAAACACCGACACACCTATCATGTCACACACGTGTCTAGTGTGACAAAAACTACCTCTTATGTATCTAGCTCCCAGTTTGGCCAACGTGAGGTATTTCATACGACAGTGACAAATGAAGAATTGGACTTGTGTCCCAGTGTCACAACTGACACAAATGTCACATCAGGAAAACAAATGACACATATCTGTGGAGTCATAAAGTCAGTAGGGAGATATTAGTGAAAAGAAAACCCTCCCCCTTGTTTAATTCTCACAATAAACCTGTATGTACAAACTTGAATAAATTTTTGTTTTACTCTAACAGTAGTTGTTATGCAGAGAATGTACAATCAAAAAAGAAGAATTTTAAAGTACATTATACAGGCACTGACAGTTCAGTGTTGCAAATGTCAACAATGTGCACAGTGCTGCCCTCTAGTGAATGCCGGTAGCATAAATGGGACTGCCATAGTACAGCAATGGTGGACTAAGCATTGTTTTACACTGTTACCTGTTCAGAGTGATGAATATACAATGTAGCGCCAGTGTATTTGAGGCAGTGCCTTCTTTTGGTGACTTTTCCTCTTTGAATTTGAATGGGATACGGCCATATTTGAACATTATGTACCAAGTGTCGGTTGCAATAGGAATGTTTGAACATATGCCATAAGAAGGCAGCAATGTGTGGCAAGAAAAACAATAACACAATTTTTTTTCTAAAACAATTAAATATATATATATCCGATTTGCAGTCAACTGAAAACACACATGTGCATACAACATTGAAGCATTAACACGGTAACATATGGAATATAAATAGTGATCAGCAACCCCTCCACACCAAAAACCATTCCACTCACCATGCCGGCCAGGGGTGTTGGAAGCCTGTTCACCTTTCTGATGGTGCCTGGCTTTAGTCCATTCAATAATCTGAAAACGCCAACAACAGCTTTGGTAAATCTACTAGTTATATTATTACAGTAAGTTGTTGCTATGACTAATCATATGCACGCACGCATGCACGCACACACACAAACACCAGTTTTTTTGTAAATAAATACAGTTGCACAACTTCTTGCAGGGTTTGCAGTTTCTTCCGAAGGGTGGTTTCTTCCATGGTTTTCCATGTTTCTTCCGTCCTTTTTTTATTTTAAGCTAGTGATATTTATATAAAATATGGCTTTTAACTTGGTAACTGGTAACTCCATTGCACAAAATAAATAAGACTTCTTATTTCAGGCATATGTGGGTATTTATGTATAAGATGTTTACTTGTGTTGTAGTACATTTCAGTGTAGGTAGAATGCAGTTCTTTATAATAAATGGGTTTAGCGTGTCACGTATGGCTTCCTACTTCAGGCAGTCAGGTTTGTCTTGCTTTTCCCACATAGTACAATATAATAATGGCTTCACATCCACCAGGCCTAAAAGTCACATAATTCAGTTAGCTACTTCTTACTCACTGGTTCAGTAGTACAAATGTAAATACTAAGTCAAAGGAGAGTTACTGTGATAAGCAGATGATGACCAAGATATTCTTAGCATATCTTTCAGTTTATATTTTGTCCCAATTATGACATGTGATTAACACAAATACATAACATAAAACTAAGACATAGTGGACATTTATGGATGGGTCTAGTTTCAATGGATATTGAATGGATTAAATGTGTCATTGTGGCATCACCACATGGCTTATGGTGGGTGATAAATGGGAACCATGCTGGTTCTTAGGTTCTTAGGTACTGCTTCTCCACACAGCCCCTTCTGGGGCTAACCTAGGAGATGTGCAGTGCGCACTGCAAAGGGTGCGTGAAACTGAATTTGACAAATAACTGGTCATTGCTGGTTTTTGTTTTTAGGACACTAATAACACAAGTAATGAGCAAAACCATCAACACAAAAGCATACAGTTTTATATTATCCTAATATTGTAATCATGAAATGTATTAAATTTATATTTTGAATAAAATCAATAAAAAAATCAGAATAGTTTCCATTGTCTAACCATATCTTCCATTTTCCTCCAATTTCTTCCAGATTTTTTCTGGAAGTGGAAGAAACAGGTTTCTTCTGGAAGAAACCAAACCCTGACTTCTTGGAAGATGAATTAAATATATTTTGAAATATATATTAATTTTAATAGTAAACAGTAAGTCATAATGCAAAGAAGTTAAAGAATGACACGTATCAACATTGAGTTGTGTCACTCAACCACGAGGCAGACCCTGTTCTAGATACATGTACGGATAGAAACACAAAATATTCCAAAATCAATTTTGTCAATAATTATTCCAATCTAAATACATCAAGCACGATTTGCATCATATCTACTTAAACTTGCCACTAGTTACTTACTCGCACATAAGGATGCCGTCTTCCAGTGACTTCCGGGGATCGTCCGGGTATTTGAACTTTTTCCTTGTCACTGCCTGTGAACACATCGTAAAAGAACATCAATAACTTTATAGATTAACTGTGAATAACCTGAGATACGGGGAGATGGGCGGTGTGTAACATAATGGTACTTGGGAAACAATTCTTTAGTTTCGCACCAACTGCATCAACATTATGTGAGTTCCAAGCACAGGGCTGCATACATGAAATGTAATTGAGTAATTGTAAATGAAACGGTGTAGTTGTAACCGGTTGTAACATTTTGGGAAAAACATCACGTATATAAATATTATAGCTGTAACTGAATGAAAAAATGTATAACTGGACCCAGCCCTGGCTGCATGCATGCACCCAACTCTTGACTTGACATGCACGCATGCAGCAACGGCAAAGTATTTGATGCGTCTTGATCTACCATGTCAATACATTGCCCATTTTATCACCTATCCCCCATGATACACAGCACATGAATGCAGTGATTCTACGAATATATCTACCTCCTCAGTCTGTATGTTTAGAGACACCCACCAAGACTGCCACATTAGTATTGAGGGTAGTATTACTTGTGTGATACTACTGAGGTAGCGGGATGACTATTGTGGCAGTATCAAAACTAAATGTTGTGATAGTATCGTGAATCCTTCGTAATTGTATCCTCAAATAGGGAATAACCAAGAAAAACTGTCCCAAGCCATAGTTTATGGGTGGAGCCATAATTAAATACAATTTTAAAATAAAACTGGAAAGGCATGTGAACTGACAATAGTGTATTTGTGGTACAAGTCGCCCTGCAGAATTGTTTTGGCAACTATCATTACTAGTGACAGTTCAGTGGACTATCGACAATAACAACTGATAGTAAAATTTACTTTATTTGTATTGTTACCCTATCCACATCTCCGCCACTGTGTATCTACCCTGGTGACACCCCCCAACAACACAACCAGTACACTTCATCATTTAAAAACTTTTCTTTACAACCTTGCTTATCCACCATAGCTCCCTAGTGCATTGACCCATCTGTTGACAACTGGAATACTACTTATGGATTTTTAGATTGACCAATCCTTTTGTTTTGATGTGCCTCTGAGCTTGGTTTCCAAGGATTTAGGTGCAATAGATCTTATTATTATTATTATCTTAGACAACACAGACCCAAATTTCCCAGATACTGCCTCTGAGACAGACAGTAAGTGCAGTGAATAAATACTGTGCCTGGCTGCCTATTTATTTTCCCAGGGAAACAGATACCTGCCACTGTGCCCTCTATCACTGGACCTAGCAGCCCTGGGGGGTAGGTAATAGGTAGGTTGTAATGACCACTGGGGATTGGGGACCAGCTAAAAATAGGGCACTACATGAGGAAGCAATTACAGTTATACAACCATACTGTAAGTGGGTAGCCAGTGGCCTGTAGGATCTCAGAAGGGGTGCCTGTTGTCATGTTATAATGTACAGACCAGTGCAACAAGTAATACAGGGAACATAAATAAATGCATCCCAGAGGGGACATGACCAAATGCATCCCATCCTCCCTAAATATGCCACTGCCTGTAACTGTTATTGTGGCAGATTCAAATGCCTAAATTGTTGTGCAAATATGAACAAAGCTGACAATTATATACTTCAGTCTTGACAAAAAACAGCAGCACATTCTCCCTGGGCATGTACCCAATACTACTCATACAGTGGAGGAAAGAACCACAGAGGAGAATACATAAACAAGCAGTTATCTCAAAAGGGCAGAGGTGAACAGTGAATAGAGTGGGAGGTATTTGCAGAGGACTGGCAGTTACAGAAAACTGTGAGGGAGGGTAGTATGGAACAGATTAATCGACATGACCCCTCACCCCATACGGGGATCAAGGAAGAAGTTATTACCAAATTACCAAAAGCACACAGAAAAATATCTGTGTGAAACCATGGGTAGCATGAATCTTTTCATCGAAACCTTGTTTATGCACTATCTTGAGCAGATGGTGAATATAAACAATTACACAGAAGATATGCTGGACATAATATTATATGCACCACACCAGATGGTCGGTAAATCAATAGCCACTATCATATATGTTGGTCGGTTTATTTATATGGCAGCTGTGGCAATAACTGCTGGGGACAATACCTTTCTTCTGCATTAACGAGGCATCCCAGACATTCCAGGTCATGACCTCTGATGACCATCAAACTAAGAATGGAAGTCACTGGAATACACCCTCAGGGATTAGATGTGGCACCTCGTGGAATGTACACATCTTATATGGACAAAGCTCACACAAATCCATTGAGCAAATTTGCTTTGGCCCACATGGATACTGGATCAGAATATTAATTAACCAAGATACTGATAATTCACAAGTTGACACGGGGTAAAATCCTAGTGCATCCTAGCAGACATAAACCATCATTTCTTGCTCTTCTCTTTGTCACTGGAGCTTGGGATGAGCCTGTGTTGAACTTGGGTTGAGTCCAGGCCCAGGCCTTTATGCAGGATCAAATTTTTACCACTCCAAAAATGTCCTGGTAGATACTCGTATTTACACACACACACACACACACACACACACACACACATATATACAATCCGGTCCAAATGTGCATTTGCTGTGCAAATTTCTACCCGTCAAAATTCAAATTACTACCCGTCCAAATGATGGTTGGACGGATCTCTAGATAAGCCAAGTCTGGCCTTGATACTCGGCTTTGTTTTCCTTAGATTTCCTTAGTACCTCTTCTTCTCCTCTCCTCTCCCATCATGATGAATCTCTCAACATCCAGCCTTCCTCCACTGTTGCAGCCTTCCTCCTGATCTTTACTTTTTCACTCAGGACACATCCACTGTCTTCTCCTCTCCAAACACCTTTGTTGTAACTTTTAAGGGATCTCGTTTTTGTTTTTTTCTGTTTTGTAATCTCTCATTGTCGCCTGTCATCACGCTGTATCTCTCTACACCCTGAGTCCTCCCATCTGCGTCCTGGTCTTCCTCTTGGTCGTCACCTCTACATTAAAAGGTAAGTTCTTCTTATACAGCGCAGTATCCAGTCCTTATGATTGCTCAAAGCGCTTTACATTTTACTCCTTTCCAGACCTGCTCAATCGAACACTCTCTTGACTTCTCTGGGAAGTATACAGCCACACTGCAATTAATGCGTGAGACTTTTCATACGTAAATACCCACCACTGTCTTTAACCAGGCACTCATTCATACAGCAGAGTGAACAGGGACAACGTAGAGTGAACAAACTTGCCCAAGATTCAACACAGCAGCACAAGATTCAACTCCGAGTTCTTTCGTTTGAGAGTACGATGCTCTAGCCACTGTGCCACTGTGGGCACATCCTGTGTATTATGTAAATATTCCCCACCCATGCATCATTGACTGTTGTTGTTTGCAAAGATATTTTGTTCAAATGTCAACAATTACTTCTGAATAGAAGCATCTAATTATCTAAGTCTGTGGGCACTCCTCACATCTGGAGAAGTACGTGCAATACGTAATGGGTGAATGCCGTCCATATGCGACAAATGGCAACAATGTGCAAAGGTGGGAAGATTAACAATAGAATGTGATCTAATTATTTAACCTGGAAGATTAAATGTCAGGAATGCCTTGATGACAAATTATGAACCTGACTTTCCATTTTTCATGAACACACGCATTTCTGGAAAGTGTTCAGACCACACCTAGCCAGAATGAGCCAATGGTTTTCATATCTCATCAAAAGTTCATTTGATAGCAGATAATGGAACCATACCCCTGAGGACGAATATATATATATACATATATATATGTATGCAGATTTGTTTAACATAGAAAAGATAAAGGATAAATTTTCACGTTCAAGGCACAAAATAAATCCACTGACAAACTTGTGTTTTTGCATGCTAGTTTACTAGCATATCAACTTAAGCCAGTGTTGAGCAATGCATTTGTTTTTTATTAACATATATTATTTATATTAAATAAATTTCAATAATTTCTAAGTCAGTTTTTGCTGGGTTTCTAAGAGGGTGTAACAGATGGAACAATGACTTTTCCCGATAGTGTTGAAATAGTGTGTACAGTTATATGCCATTGAAGTATGCAGATAGTATTTGCTAAAAAAAACAAGAACCAGTTGATAAATGCACTTGTCATACATGTTTAACACAATGCAACATTTTGAATTATAATCTTTGCACCTTGCAGTTCCACGAACACAATGTCTCTTGCATTTACCAGTCAGCTGATAGGTCAACGTTAGTGGAAAGGCATACATTTTGCCACAATACTTAACACATTAACATAGCATACACAAATGCTGCACGTGCATACCCCTCATGCATCAACATTAGTAAAGTAAATGCCAACGTTACTAAAATGACAGTTATCAGCGCCAGAAGCCAGGCTGAGCTAACAAATCTGTCAATGCCCAGTGATATAAACCACACAATATAAATCAGTGCAATTGTAGTGACTAATGCGGTTAGTCTGACTGGATTAAATGTTACACTGACTCTTCTTATGGGTAAACCTACCTTTGTTGAATTACCTGGTATGTCATATCACTTAGATATCACAATAATTACTTAAATATTTTAACTTTGAAGGAACCCAAAGAAAACATCCAGAAGTCTACACTGTTTAATAGCTTAACAATGAGTGGAAATAGCAATAATTATAATGACAACAATAGCTTTGGTGACAACATTTATTTATTTATGTTTACAAACAGCAAGAACAGTTCAAGTCAATAATGTTGTTCAGCGTTCTCAGGGTTTCTCCAACAGAAATTGTCAACTTCAATAAAATTAAGTCTAAATAAACACGTTGTTAGTATATTATGTATGTGTTGTCTTTGACAAATTTCAATCACATGCTTTATTCTTAATGTGTACAAGTATGGTGTCTGGTGTGACAATATGTAGACTACTACAAAATAAGTGAAAATTAAATTCATGTTACGTGAGATTTTATGAAAACGTGAACTACCAGATTTGTTTCAAATGAACTAGACAGACTTACATGTATTTTACAAACTTTGTAGTTTAAACTGATTACTATGTAGATACATATTCTTATTTATAAAATTGAAATTAGCAACAACCATCATAGTCCCTTATCAATTTGTCTAATTGAAGACACTGTTAAGGAAGTTGACTAATCACTCCCTGCTGGCTCATAATTGATCAACTCCTAATTAGGCTTATCTGCAGATAAACCAGCTACTGGCACATTCCAGGAAGCATATGAAATGTGTAAAGACAGGGCTAGAACAGGAAGAACACATGCTTGCTCAGAGTTCAGAAGGTCATGTCTAGCACTGATCAAAACAAACTAATCCACCTACATTGACACTCAACACTACTCAACAAAGTAAACAAAGTGTTTCCATCTCATTCATACTGTTTTCTCTACACAATCAAGTTAATAAATTTACATTTTGCTGCTTCTAACTTGTTTTAGTGCCATAAAATCATAAGAATGAACCTTTCATATACATGTACACCAGTCATGGACCAGACGAGCACTTTCATTTCTGAACATTTTCCAATTCCTGTGCAAATTTTTTTATTTGGCAGATGAAAAATGTTTCATTAGAAATATATGAAATATCGTTTGCATGTAAATTCTTGCACAGTTGAAAATTTGTAATGGTAGCAATGTCTTGAAAGGTAGTTATAAACCCATTTCTTTCATACCAATTCAACATTCATATCGATAAATATGTTATTTCAAACAGAATGAACTGCAAAAATGGGTGTGTAATCAGAATGAAATATGGTATGAAAAAGAGTATTGTATTTTGACAAAAACATTACTGTATAGGTGTTAACAAAATCATCATGCACATTTACAAACTTATCTACAAATTTAGGGCACAATTTTTTACTGTTTTTATTACCTTTTTGATGTTCCCTAAACAACGCAAGTTTTGTGATCTATTTGAAGGAGAAAAAAGCTGTGTGCACACAGGAAATGGAAAGTCAGGTTTTTCCAGAAAGCAAACATCAGCATGACAGTTGCTTGAGCTGTAGCAACAGGTTCAGAGTTCTACCAGCTTTGGTAGCACCCCATCACTTAGGATAGTTTGGGTGTGGCAACAACTGACACTGGATGAAGTCAGAGACAACGTCAGGAGGGACAGCTGACACAAATCTGTTACACAACAGTTTGATAAAGCGAAGTTAATGAACCCAACCCGTCTGTCTAACTTCCAGGAAGCATATATGATATCCTGTAATTCGCAATGGAAACGTCATCAGAAATTTAAATAGCTCACCGTGGAGACAAGACAGACGTGGCTTATGATGGATCAGATTTAAGCAGTGATGTTCTTTTGCCTATGAAAATGTGCGCTGTTTGTCCTACATCAACCATATCTGCAGTAGAATGGTTCATCAAATGTTGAGAAACTTTATCCAGGCAGTGATTCTGTGTTTCTCATCCAACTATGTAAATGGATAATCTACAAAAGTAATATAAAGTTTGCAAAGTCCATAAAAATGCTTAGCATTACATAGACTGGTCAGTGGCAGTTTGTTCGTCAACATGTATTGTGAGGAAAAAATCCACATATCAAGTGGAACATACATTAATGCACACTGATGCTATCACGGATATCAAAATCAGGCAAAGTTGATGGCAATATTAATATACTGGCAAACAGGTCATGCCAATTGAATCTGGCAGCTATTGGCTTGGTTTTGGTAGCCATTTTGGGTCCCTCAAAATCTGAAGTCCTACACCACAGTGACAGTCCTATTGGTTGAGGTTGGTCCTACACCACAGTGACACAGTCCTATTGGTTGAGGTTGGTCTTACAGCACAGTGACACAGTCCTATTGGAGACCATCCCCACCACTATCAACATTTGCCTACTTCTGCAAAGTTCTGGCTGCATGAACAGTGATATATATTCACAAACAGATATATAGTCACTGGTTGAAAAGTGGCACTTGCATTTGTTCTGTGTTAATTAGTACATTCCAAAAGTAATTTACTTTATATATTTGCATGGATTCCCTTGGACAGCAGAAACGTGTCAATGACGCGTTGTATGCTGGAATGATGCATACTTATTTGCCGCATGTGTCCAAAAGACGCATACAAAAACGTGTCTGAGAAATCTAAGAAAATTTAGGGGCACTTGTGTAGAATCCGGGCCCACGTCGGTTTTGCCATTATTAACTATAGTTTTGCCTAAATTTGACACGTTGATGCGATAATTAAATTATTCCACATCGCCCCAGGCATATTTACCCTATAAAAATATTGCATCTTGATGATCTTGAATTTTGAGGCCCACATAGCAGTCTGGTTTGCTCCAGACAGTCTGCGCCCGGACACAGACAATGGCCGTGTGGACAACTAATTGAACAATGGCCTGAATGGAGTTATTTAAATCACATCTTACATTGATGACTGGACACTGAGAACAGTCTAATCAATACCATTCTGCCTTGCCTACTCCTTGCCTGTCATTGACATTGTTTATAAGCTTTAGAGGAGCACCATCAACAGCGTTTGTTGTCGCCAACACTATATTATCGCAAACCGTCAGCTTTCAAGTCTTGCCGAACATAGTACAATCTGTTCATATCTATACAAATAATATCCATCCATACATCTACACTATATGCATGTTTTTAAATTCATCTGTTTGCTGCTAAATATTACAACTGGAGTGCATTATACACAAAAAATAAACATTTAAAAAAAAATGTTTATAAATCATGTCTCCGTCACCAAGGCTCAGAAATGGTACATTCGTTTCAAATGACCACCCACAACACAAGTTGGCAGAGTACACATGCATACGCGCTTGCTGGAAATGTCAGCACATCACAGGCAGCCTAGAAATCTACCTGGCAGTTCACTGGCATCTTCCAGGCCCAGACCTATGCCAGTGCCACTGGAAACCACAGCTGCCACCCTGTGTTATACAGACATGCTGGTGACGGGTTGAATGCAGAATTGTTTTCTTAAACATTCATCAATGCAACAAATGGTACACATTACAAGGCAGAGCTACTAAAACACTGTGTGTTGATGTCACAAAATGGAAGCTAAAAATTATTTACACAAAGACTTTTAATATTATTTTTAATATATATATATTCTATGCTGCCACTAAAACTGTTCAACGGGACTGAAAGAGCAGAGAACTGCTAGACAAATAACTGCAGCCCATGTTTTGTCTGGTAACAAATCTTTTTGTGCGTGACAATACTGGTAGTTCTGCTGTTGGTTGTTTTATTTTGGCCTTTAATCAAAAAGACATCCAAAAAATTACAATTTAACATATATTTTGTAGTTTATGTCTCAATTTATATACAAAAAATTCATAAATTTATTTTCTGTTTCGATAAATTCATTCAATTCATCTTACTTTGTGGGATTAAATTCCAATTCAATCTGTATTGGTTTTATTCAATTCCAATTCATGCATTTTGTTGATCAATTCAATTCCAATTCAATTAAGAATTGAACCCAGGTCTGCTACAAGATCATAAAAAACAACATCTGAATAACAACGTTCAAGGAAACAATGTTAGACAGTGCAACTCAGATATATCATGGATTCCTGGTAGGAACCACTGGAAGACCGAAAGATCTGAAGAAGAACCTTTGTGAAAGAGGCTACTACTGGTCCAAGAAGGCGGCTCAGTCAGAATGAAAATAATGAATTGGCTACAGATGCCATGACCAATATCCTTCACATCAAGTACAAAAATGTCTTTGAATATACCACCTGTGAACATCAAACACAATACTAAAACAGGCTTCTGGATAAAGTGAAATATGCAAATTCGACATATATTTAAAAGCAAATCAGCATACATGTGACCCCAAGTTAGGACAACGCACATCACTGAAGCAGTGACAATAGTCACTCACAAAAATGTTGAATGGACCAACGTTTCTCAACCCAGTCAGAGTTTCCACCAGAAAAAATAATTTGGGTACGGAGTTAGTCAACTGTGAGACCGCAGAACTGGCAGGCTAAGCCTGCCACAGGCGCCATAGGCGTCCTGATGGGCGGGGGGTGTGGATTGGATTTCTAGATGCTCAGAGAAGTGATTTCCCGGCATTTGCAGTCGGAAATCCCGCCCGGCTCATGGTGATCATTTCCATGTTTCGTAGGAGAATGAATAATAAATGTAACAGTCAGCAGGAAAATTGTAAACTGTAGTACTTGTTGGGTTATTTTCTTCACCAAGAAACAATGAATACTCGAAAACATCGCGAAAAATTTACAGCCATGACAGCACGCCGTATTCTTTACACTAAGCCTACCAATATACCGGTACGCCATGTTCTATCCTGAGGTGAAGGCTTCAATCCCGCAGTGAATACCACGTTTAGTCAATCACAGAATAGCTAGCATAAACGTGTTGGCACAGGCTCATTCTTCACCTTTAAAAACGTCATCAAGTATGAGTTTCATTGCACAGAATATTAAACAAAATGTTTAAATCTGGATTTATTTTGGGTACGTATCTGTACCCTAGAATTATTTTTAGGTACGTAATTTTACCCTTTTACCCTGCTGGCAGAAACACTGCCGGTAATGACGAATATTGCTACAGAACACATGTACTGAGGAAATGTACCGAATGACAGAAGTCAAACCAAAGATTTACTATGCTGCATATCACAAGTAGAGTGATAGACAAAATGAGACATATCCTTAAACAACCTTTCAACATGCCTACAGCCAATAGATGCATATGGAAGTGTTGAATTATAAAAATATAATTTCCTGCAGCTAGCTCTTACTGACTTAATGCAGTTTCTACTATGTATGATACTGTTGATACATCATAACAACATAATCATTCAAAGGTCACTGAGGATAATCTGACGGAATATCTTAATGCATAAATTATCACATCTAACATAGGTGTTGCAATGTGTCACTTGAACAATGTGTATCAAAATTGTCAACATCTCATAAAATGTGTAAAGTAAACACAACCGACATGCCACAATTAAAATTAGGTGGCAACTGCAGGACTGGGACAATGCGTACAATCGACAGAAAAGCAACTCGACCCGCTAAGTAAATGGCTGTGACATGGTACGAACTCATGATATGTACACTGGCAATAAACATAATGGTCTGGATGCAACATTCCAGTCGTGGCAGGAAGGTCAAATTAATCATACTTAAAATTAATACAGGTGCTCCAGCAAGTAGTAAACAGAACCATGAGCAATACTGCATTCGGGGCCTGTTCGCTGAGGCAGATCGCAAAGAACACAGAAGTAATCTGAAAGTAACGTCTATTGTGCGCGCACTACAAAGACTGGATCTACATCCACAAGGCATAGAAATTTCACAGCGCCTTCAGACTAACTGAAACGATCACACATGATTATGGTGGCCTTCACAGTGACATAACAGCACAAGATTTACATCTAGGGCTCCTAAATTCTGGTTAGTTCATCAACAGGGCAAGTCAAGCGGAAAGTCTAGCCTGCTGTCAATGGAACAGCCAGCTAGGCTTGGTCAAGAGAACAAAGCATCCAAACAAGCCATGTTCCTACACTGTGACCATTACATGTCCGAAATGGCCCTCGTTGCTTCTCAATGTACAATTGCAAAGCCGTATGCCACATATTCCATGTGCTCAGGTTCAATAAACTTGTTGAGCACTGACATTTTGCATTTAAGGAGCTCGACGACTGTAAACATTTTATTTTGAACTTGTAGCTTTGCAAGCCCATTTCTTAAACAAATATACAGTCTGGTCAAGTGCTTCCATTCAGCGATGGTGCACACAGATCTAAGGAAAAAGGTTATCTTTCCGAAAGTTGATGATGATGATGGTTTCCTTGCATTTGTTATACACCAGTGTGAGCAGGTACACAATATACTCCTGTTGCCCAATTTAACCATGTCATCTAATGATCATGTGAACATCACATGTCATCTTGAAATTCGATTTGCAAATTATAGGATGGAAGTGTAAAAAGGAAAAGAACCACTGTCCAAGACCAGGGATGATCAGAAAGCAACTAAGCTTAGCTTGAGAATGACCAGGAAACTGAAGTACTAAAGTGTTTGAACTTAGGCTTATATAAGTATAAAGAAGGATGTTAGCTTAACTCCTTGGCACAAATTCATTTTATATGCAAACATAGCCATGTTATCTAGAATTATAATGAGATTGTCTTTTAGTGAAGAAATGTTAGTATCACAACATCATTACCAGTAATTGTATTTCCACCTGATTCATTCTGAGCATTGCAACTGGTTCTAAAAGCAATGTTTACAATAGCAATGCTAGGTGATGATGTCCTTGGGCTGGGTGGTAGCACTGCTGCAAATAATGCAAAAAGTATGTAACATTTCATTTAAAGACTGTTCATGCGTTACTATCAAAATAGGACTTCGATCAAAATAATGCTTCAATAAGTCGAAGTCAGTGGCACTGAAGTGAAGCTGAATTATGAAAATTGTGTAGACAATTGCAAGCCACTAAGGAACGTCGCAATCCATTTGGAAATCGCGGACAGTTTGCTGCTAAACAGTGACTCAATTAGTTGGGTGAAATTGGGTCTAAAGTGATGCGATGGGTTTGACATTCACGTGTTTAACTTTTGTAAACAAAACAGAGTAAAATTATACCCCGCCGCCAGTACCACGAACAAAGTTGAAAACGAAAGGTTGCAAGCGCTCCTAGCCCACGGCGCTGGCATTGCCCCCATCAGAGTTAGACATCTTACCTGCATCCAGCGTTCACTTTCGTGCAGGGCAAGTTCGGTGAAGTAATCCAGTTCTTCGTCAATCTTCGACTTCTGTCTCCAAACTTTCGGCTGTTCACGTTCTGTCGCCATCTTTTATGTGGTTCCCAGGCTCAGACTCCGCCGGGCACTTGCGAAAGCGTGAGTGACAGAGCTGTCGTGCAAACGTGCACACAAGCCAGCCCTTTCACCTTCGCCAAGTTAGCGGCGTTAAGACTATCCTCAATGGACAGAACTCAATGAAAATGCAAGTACGTGTACATCATAAAACCCGCAAACATCCCCTCCACAAAACATCACCAAATAGCCGCCGTAAAATCTGTGTCCAACCAGTTGCGGCTGTTTGTAGCTGGACCAGGGTCACGTGAGCCTCGGGACAGTTCCCATTGGTCGGTGCTTCCAGGAATCAACACAAGGCCATGTGCCATGCGGTGGCTGGTGTCATGCAGCGATCGGGCGCCACGCCTCGGGGCCGGCTCAAGGCACCTGTCAGCAATTTACGCATTTCGACAGAACACCCTAGTTAACTGAACCGACTTTGGCCGTGGGCAGTCGGTAGAACGAGATTCTGCGCTCCGCTGCATTGGCACCGCTGCCACTTCTACATATTCCAACAGGTCCGTTTTACCAAGATAATGAACTCATATAAGTTATGTCATAAGCAAAAAACCATAATTAAACAGAATCCGTTCTTAGCGGAAAACAAAATACAACTTTTTTGTGTTATGCTCCTAAAAAGTGAATACAAGCTAACCATTTGCAACCACAATCAAAACTTTTACGCTGGTGGTTTACTCAGAATGCAACCACAATCAAAACTTGTACGTTGGTGGTTTACTCAGAATGCGGTCCTCAAAGGGGAAGCTTCGAATAAACACGTCCACTACCCTCGATGCTGGCATCGCGCTCATGACGTGGAGGCTTGAAAAATAAACGCCGAGTTGTGACACAGCAGTTTCGTAGTTTTTTATGTGTACCAGTACGCCAGCAAATTTATGGATTTCTCGTATTCCTTTTGATTCAGTAGCTGGTTTATATGAACAGCAAGGTTCTATAATAATACCAGGCCCAAACAATTGTTTTCCCTTATTTTTAGGAGACGTTATACATATAAAAGGCTCCTGCCGCATCACCGAGAATACTATGCCTATATACTATAGATATTCCCTTGATACACCGACAAAAGTGTCCTTATGATGTGTCCTGGTGGCGCATCCTGATGTTGAGAGTTTCCCAGTAAGTCGAAGTGAACGTCTGAGATGGAGAACAAACCTAACTGGCATAAAGAGATATTTGGTGGGATTGGGAGGGGGAAACGGGATCGAGACACGGGGGCGGAGGGGGAGACGGGGGATGGAGTCGGGGGTGGAAGGAGGAGAATGAAAACAAAACCTGTGGCTATTATAGAATCAGATAATGATTTCAAAACAATGCTGACAAATCGGGAACTTCATAACCGACAGATAATTAAATGCTCTTTTGTGGTAAAACAAATAGATGAACTATATGTTCGACAATAATCGTCACCAGGCCCGTAGAATGGATGATATGGGGGTGCATTTTTTTAGTGAAGGCATATTCTTTTTGGGGGAACTCAGCTGGAGCCCTTTGCCAGAACCTGGCGGAACCTGACATCGGAAGACAGATGGTGTGCAGTTCATTTTTTCTAAGCGGAATTAATTTCGATCAAGCGGAACTCTTTCTCTCAAGCGGAACTCTTTTCCCGCAACGGGGATGGGGTGAGTACGCACTAAATTTAAGGATGTTGTCATCCTACATGTTTTCGATTAATACCTTGTAACAATCTATCCACGTAGTTCTTGTCTTTTCTTGCCTCTCTTGCGGCTATTAAACCAATATTTCAAGCATGATTTGTTTTACCCGATGATGTGAATACAAACTTATAGTTTGTGATACTGTATTTTATTGATGTATTTTTAATCAGGCCGCGTTAGTATGCTTAGTGTCTATGTTTGAGGTTAACAATAACATAATTATAGGCATATAGGCATAATATGCATGGCGTGTTTTTATTATGTTCGTAACATACCAAAATAAACATATAATAAAAGTTGACATAGGCATCAACACATAAATACGCACACACGCACGCATGCAGACGCACGCACGCACACACACACACACACACACACACAGCAGAAAACGCACGCCCATCAAAATAGCTTAGAGAGGTGTTGAATGTTGATCGAATTTATATCAGTTGAATACTGGTAGTAAACGAAACGTACACTGAATCATTTGAAAGAACTATATCAGATGCGATGCAAGAAACTTCCCTGTAGGGTCTAGTAGCAGGTGTTTCATTTAAACGAATCAGGCCCTACAGCGTTTCTAAATGTATTTTTATGTAAACGCGTTTCCGGTAAATAAATTTACGATCATCTCATTGGGCGAACATTATCCAAACCTATTTATGTTTCGGATGTGCTCGTCTGGTGGCGTGTCTACAGAGATTAGGCGCAGCGTGGAACATGCGTCAGTTGGACTGACCCGTCAGCGTAGTGCAGCGATCTCTGAGAAAGAAGATAATAATGTGACGTCATAGCCAATCTTCCAGACCTAGAGAATATGTTTTAGTTTGCCGTAACAGGTGCACACATGTTTTGAAGCTGCATCGGTTGCTTAATAAATACAGTGAAAGCAACGTCAATATTTCAATGAAGGCATACGAATAATTATGAAATGCTAGTTATGAATATGCCAGCATACTCCGCTTTGGGAAGTGTAGTTTCGCTTGATTCAAAATTGTGATTTTTAGGAAAACATAATGATTGAACAGCATATCCAACAGCAGCTCACGCTCCGGCTTAAATATGTAAATTGTTTTTGAAATGTGAAATCGCAGGTTCATAAACGAACCCTCCCATTCAACCACGTGTGTATGTGTGTGCGTGCGTGCGTGCGTGCGTGCGTGCGCTAATATGTGTGGGCTGAATCGGAGCTTCAGTTCACAATTTTGAAGTTCACTCATAACATATAATTGCACCCAAACATGCGCCACTTCCCTAAATATTGGGGGAATAATCCTACCTCCAGTTCCCACCAAAACATGTCCACAATTTCCATAAATATTGAGCAGTTGATCATATATCCAGCTCCCCCACCAAAATAATATTGGAGATTCAGCCTCCCGGTTTCGGCGCCTGTATATGTATATTCATTTCTGTCAGATATGACAGTTATACCTGTGTAATGATTGATACGAGGTGTTGTTGCGACAATATGAAACGCACCAATAAGTATCAACTTATAAATACATGCAGGATGTGTTCTGTGTCTGTGCCATCGCTTTCTTCATCTTTTGAGAATTCAGCTCAATACCAAATCATTGATCCAGATCGTCACTGTGCAAGTGAATCAGTGCAAGATATATGTAAAATGTTGGTTACCATCGAGCACGCATACCACCTATAGCTAACTTAGACACCAATTAGTTTGTTAGTGGTCACGCTACTACGCAAAGGCTTTTCTTCACCTCATTTATCCGACCCCAAAGCCGGCGATCAACGTTTTTACAAGGTCACCCCTTCGGCAAAGGTGCAAAGGCCCAATAAGATGGGCTGTCCCTTGTAAGGGGGATTACACACTAGGAGGACAAGAAAAGACGCGATGTCAATAGGTTGCACCTGAAGTTGCAACACGGACCTTTTATGTTCTTTATGCCATCGTAAATGATATAGTACTGCCAACTACAGATACGCTGCTGAATGTGTTCGAATTAACAATAACAGTCACTAGTATGTACACGCAGGCCCCTCTAGGAAGGCCTACATTATTTCCGATTTCGATTGGTATGCCTTCTGAACCTTCAGCTGCGAATATTTTGAGCGGGATACAAACGCGGATTTTCACAATTTTAGTGTTCGTTCAAATACTTCGTATCAACCAAAAAGTTTGCTTTTATTTAATGATTTAATACGAGAGACAATTCCACCTTTTAATCAGCTTCAGTGTAACATGTAATCCAGAGACGTGTCCAGAGAGAGTAGTCGGGGGAGCACGAAAACCTTCATTGACGACCGAACCAAATTGATGTGGAAAATGTTTCGCTACCGCGCGCTTCTCTACTGTCTCGGCTCGACTGGTGACATCAGAAGACGGGGCTGTTAAAAAAAATGTTTTGTTGCTGCGCCGCCGTAACTTCAGTCACGGGGGCACATTCTAAAGGATCTAGGAGAACGGTCACTGAGGCCCACACACAAAAATCTGCGGGCATGGCAAATTCCACAGGTCTAGGCCCGGCAGACACGCCTATGCAATCATTTTCATCATTGTGAGAAATGTATGCAAATGTTCCCCTGGAAGCCTAGAGGCGATCATTTCAGCGACAAACAGTGGCGCCACATTGCGGAGCTTTGGTTACGCAAGAGCGGCATCTGGTGCTACCACACAACGGAGCTCGTTTTATCTGGACTGACAACGCTGCCAAAATACACAGATGTAGTTGTATACCACTAAATATCTGTGATAATAATAATGACGTCAGCTTTCGATATCTTTCTTACGTGCGTGTAAAATTCTCCACCCCATTGTAACGCTTCGTAACACTGGTTGTACTATTTTATTGTTATTAGGAAGAATTTATAAAGCGTCATGTCTCCTGGTTAAAAACCTGCTCAAAGGCGCTATAACAATATATAACAAGTATATATATATATATATATATATATATATATAAATAATAAATAAGTTAATACCTAGGTTAAATAATACGTTCAATAATATGTTAAATCAATTAGTTAATTCAATAAAATTATTGACTTGGTAAATAAGATATGCATAACATTAAGATAAGAAGACAAGCTAAATTTAAAACAAATTAAAATTATTAACTCAGTTAAAAACGCATAAATAATCACCTTCTCTTAAATGTCACTTCAGCTAACAACATATTGTTCTATACGCTATACGGAAGAGATGTGTACACCCCAGGCTAGTCACGGTTTACGTTGTTTTGGGGAAAGACCCCTATCTATTATGAATACATAAATTACACAGTTGTTGGCTATATTATATCTGCATTGATTCGCAATTCACATGTAAAACAAAGGTGTACGTATAACATATTAACTAATAAATAAATAATAACACCAAGTGGCCATCTATATAATACGTCAGACTAAATCTGGACTTTTTGATTCCCCACCTCTTTGTAACGATTCCTAACGCTTATATATATATATATATATATTATATATATACATATATATATATATATATATAATGGACACGTCAATTTGTTCACTCGTTGTGATTTGGGTTGATTCGCAATTCGCAGGTAGAATAAAGTACACGTACATACTCCTATTTAATCCTTAACAATAAAACCAAATGTCCGTGTTTAGACCTATATATCTAGCCCTTCTTTTAATAGGTGTATTGATTGCTAGGGCGAGGGATGGGTGCGGCAGCTGTTCGAGTATTCGCCCCAGGCTGTCAGTCGATTACACCTAGGCCTACTACAGTTTTGAAATTTGGCTTATCTCGATCACTACGACTGTTTCTTTCGGGAGAGACATTACAAGTCATGTGTTCTTTATGAAACTTATGAAGAAGATTTGCAATTATAAATTATTTGTCACAGTGTTGTAAATAGTGACATGATCTATTCTTTTCTGCTGCGGAAAAATTAATTAAACAGTTATTTTGTTTACACTAACATTACATTAGTAACGCTTCGTAAACGTTAGCCCCGACACTTAATAAAAAATATATTTTGATACCAGGCCTGTGCCTATTCGATCAACAATTAATATAATATATTATAATCAAATGTTTATAAATCGTATTTAAGGTATATAATTTGTTTTTAGTTTGCTGTGAATAATATATTAATTATTATAATATTATGTATATTCATATAAAGCTATGTATATATATATTCATCTAATTATTATTTTAATTATTATGCTTCAAAACAAGAGCTATATCAAAAGTGAAACAAACCAAAAAGAACATATCAAGAAAAAAAAATGTCTTTATGGCCGATATGGGGATCGAACCCACGACATTCGCGTTATTAGCACGACGCTCTAACCAACTGAGCTAACCGGCCAGTGACGAGCACAAACCAGCGCCAAGCCACTATCATTACAAACATGCTAGCTGCGTGTGACTTTCATAGTTCGAAGCTTTTATAGTTTTGTTTAAGTCTAGGTTTTTGACTAGATTTTAGACCTAGGCAAGGCCAAATATATAAACTAGGTGTAACAGAAAATAAACAATGAACAACAAAGTATTCATGGTACAGCCACAAAAACATTCGTTACTGGCACTGCGAATGCAGGCGGAAGCCAGAACCTAGCCAGATTATCGGCATCGAGCCTCGCTCAGACAGATAGGACTCATGCAGCTAGTCAAGCTCAACGTCAACGAACAATTAACTGCCCCTAATTTAAAATAAAAATGCTACTTGGAATTCGGAACAGACATTGCTATATAATGTAACTCTAATCCTCTTTTCGTTATCTATACCGAAGAATAAAAATATGTATGGTTAACAGAAAAAATGTCTTTATGGCCGATATGGGGATCGAACCCACGACATTCGCGTTATTAGCACGACGCTCTAACCAACTGAGCTAACCGGCCAGTGACGGCAGTAGTGTGCAACTGATCACGTGCCATTGTTACTAATAGGCCCTATTACTAATGCGTTGTGCTTGTGTATGTAGCTGCAACTACTTCATATTGATACTTGATATAGGCAAAGTTAATAAATACGTCTCGAGAGTGGAGTCGGGGATTGCACCAATCAATTTTGGCATTTATCAACCGGCTCATCGGACCCCGCACTGCATGACTGGCTCAAGGGTGCCTGATCACAAATTTACAAAACGAGTTTTATCGAAAATTAGAGAAGCATATGTATATGTCAAAAACTGTTTCACGCATTGACAGAACATGCATTCCTCATTATAACTATGTCACTAACAACAATATTGCATTACCTATGGTATAATATTATGTATAAAGAAAATAACAAAACACGAAATATATACTCAACATTTCCCCCCATTAAAAAAACATTCAAATGGCAGTGAAGTTGCCAGTAGCATCACCTGCTTCTACATAATTCGAAAAGTTAAACGTATGATAAGTATTAACAAAGTTAGAGGTGGTGGCTCTAACTTAATTTGGGAGGTAGTCCGGGGCTAAGCCAAGCAGGATCTTAAATATGTAAGTACATATCTTGAAGGTGATTCTCATTCCGATCGGCAGCCAATGCAGTGATTGCAGAATCGGCGTGGTATCAGGTAGAAGATGGTAGTAGGCAGAAGAACAGCAGCTGGAGACGAGCATGTGTTGGTCGAAGTAGCAGCCTAGATTTCTCGCTGTGCCTATCTTTTGATTGCAAGGTAAGTTCAGGTAGTTCCAAGCTGGGGCTGTCATAAATACGTAGATTATGCGGTGACTGCAGCACGATAAACTCAGTTTTGTCACTGTTGAGTTTAAGTCGATGCATCAGCATCCAGACTCTAATCTCGGCGATGCACTGGATGAGCAGCTGTTTCGCGTTTTCCAGTTCGCAGGACACCATAGGGTTATAGCTAATATATAGTTGGATGTCATTAGCGAATCGGTGGTAAAGCACATGATGTTTCTTGCAGATGTCAGCAACGTATATGCGTTGAACATCACTGGTCCAAGTACTGAACCCTGAGGTATACCGTGGTAGATAGGGATTGCGTTAGAAAAAGACGAACCAATCGTGACACACTGAGATCAGCCGGTCAAGTATGATCTAAACCAGTCAAGTGCCATACCACCGATGTTGAATCGTGAAACCAGAGTGTTCAACAGTTCGTCAATGTTAATGGTGTCGAATGCTGCACTCGTGTCAAGAAGAACCAGCATGACTCTACGTCCCGATTCAAGGTTGCGCACGATGTCGTGTTGTACTTTTATCAGAGCGGTTTCTATAGAATGATGTTATTTATAAGCCGACTGCATTTCATATTGCAGCTTAATTATTCGTTGCCATCTGCAGATTCAGGCGTTTGAGGATGACTTGCTCAATAAACTTTCCTATGAAAGCGAGGTTGGAGATGGGACGATAGTTCTCCAGTTCGTTCTGGGCAAGTGAGGCTTTCGTCAGTAACGGTGTCACTAGGGCAGTTTTCAGTTCACTAGGAAACCCTCCTGTACGTGTTTAGTGACGCATTTACAATGTTGACGAGTGTGGGTAGCGTAACGGTTAAAGTAGTTTAAGTAGCCATGTAGGTAGCACATCAAGTGGATAGCATTTCTTTAGTCTGGACATGATGGTCGTCTGCAGCTCTTCAGCGTCAGTTGAACAGAGATTGTTTAGACCTTGCAATACAGGTGGAGCAGCAGGTAGGAGTGGCATCACAATAGATTCTGTTGTCACTTTCGCTCGCGTAACATCGACGACTTTTTTTATCTTTTCTTCAAAGAACTCAACAAGGGCATGACAGATTGATTAATCGTTCTCGCGATCAGATAATTTCCGGTCACTGCATTTGGTTAGTGAATGTAACACTTGGAATGTTGTTTTGCGTCAGCGTTGTTCAGTGCTGCACCGTAGTAGGCGAGTTTCGCGTTTTGGACATGATGTGTGTTAACGTTCTTTATTTGCGACAAGTAGCTTGTCGATTTCAACTCCGTTTAGGCGCCATTTTCTCTCAAGTGCTCGTCGCTTACGCCTTAAACCCAATGTTTCGTCATCAAACCATGGCTGGCTTTTCTTTGGTCTTCGAGTTCGCGACACAACTGGACCATGAATGTCATGTGTGACAGACACGGACTGTTGATACTGTTGTAGGAGATCGTCGACGCTATCGCTGTTATTGTCATCGTGTGAGGTTAGTGCGGCGTGAAGGTCAGTTTTGAAGATATCCAGGTCTACATGACGGTAGTCACGCCCTCGCCACTTGTTGGTTGGTAGGCGCGTTGGTGGTTGACGCGTGTCCTTCAATAGAAAGGTAACTGTGTGGTGATCCGAAAACGTGTTAGGTAGGACAGCAGCGGGATATGTGAGGATGGTGTCTTCTTTCCGGGAGATAACAACATCCAGCGTGAGGCTGGAACGTTGATATATATATATATATATATATATATAAGTATTCATATGGACGTATATAATATATATATAAGTATTCCGTATTGGGCGTATGGTGTTCCAGTTCACCCAGCTACGGGTGTGTAAGCCCTGGCTATATAATATAGTCATTGGTGGATATTTCAGTACAAGTGGTCTTCGCGCTGTAATTGCAGCGTGGCCGGATCCTTCCCAGATAAATCGAGATGGTATTGGATTGAACAGGTCCACCAGGGTGTAAAACGTTTTCAGCAGTTCTAAGGACTGGATATACTGCGCTATGTAAGAACTTTGCTACCTTTACATTTACTGGCAATAATGCAGGCCTGTGTGATATTATAAATGGACCTCCGGGGTAACTACCCAGCAAACACATGACGTCCAGGCAACGTTGCCGTTTGGTCGCCGTACGGTAACGTCAGAAATTACGTTGCACAACGGTTGTGACAACGTCACGTTGCAACGCTGGGTGGTGACGTACAGGCAACGTTGTAACGTTACGTCTTCTGGACGTACCTTAATGGTCGCAAAATGACGTCTACCCGTGACGTTGTGCAGACGTTGTGGCAACGTAATCGCAGCTCAGTAATTATTTTTGCATTCTGATAATTAATCCAAATGGTGTATATTTTGGCAAAATAAAATCATCATAAATTATAATATAGACAAAATTAAATTTACATTTGTAAAAAAACTGTATACATACATACTGGTCTAGAATACGAAGTAGTAACATTGATGACGACTCATTATCCTCAACTAACTGTTTTACACAAGTGCGCCAAATCGCCGGTGACTAATGTAAACAACCGTAATATTTCAATTTATTGGGCGAAATTGTAAGTAACTTTTACACTAATCACCACAGGAAAGTTAACGAATAGACCATGGTGTTTACAAATGCAGTGAATGCTTTGCGTGTTGTCGCATAGTGAAGATTTTGAACACGATTAGGCAAAAACCGGGTGCTTCCGTTTTGCGCGTGAAGTGATTAATCGTCTTAGAGTTAGACTTACGAATGTAGTAAGCATTTCACAAAAGCAACTTATTTGACGCTTTGCTTGCAAGCCATTGATGAAATAAGTGGTTCTGATGAATAATACTGATACGTTGCTGAACGATTTCAAAAAGTGTTGGTGAAAACTACATATTTGTTATGGTTGAGTAAGGCAGAAATTAACCGTGACTAGGCGTCGGCATCATTATTCGTTACCGAGTGGTCCGCTATGAAAGTAGGCCACACTCACACTGGCTACGCCACACTAACATTTTGTGTGGCGTGTTCAATTGATGACTGGAAACATTCTAAACCATAAATGTGTTTAGGAATTAAGTAATTACTGCTGGGGGAGGGAGAGTTGTTGGGGCATTGACAAATATTGAACTCAGTCCGGGTGAAGGTTGACAGGTCGTGTCCCGGATGTTTCGGCCCATGACAGGTTCGGCCCACACTCATACACAGACTCACGCATAGCATACATTGCAATTGTCAGTTAGGATGGTGTATTTTATTACAGTTTACTATTTTCATTGTTATGAAATATGTGAAAACTTTGGAGGAAAAGTTAAGCATGTTCCATTAACTATACTGACAATTTAATTTATATTTAATTAAGACATGTAAATTAAGCAATAATGTTTCAAATTAAAGGGTGTGTGAAATGCTTGAACAACTATTGCCCAAACATAAAAACGTACCATTTACAGAATGTGTGACCATGATTTGATGAGGATGGAGCCACGATATATTTTTTTATGATTTTACAAACTTGGACATCATCGCCACTGGGCGCCGCCACATTACTCTCCATCGGCATTTGGTTTGACTAGCTCCTATCTATAATCAATGCAACTCTTTTTTTTTTTTCATTTTGCTTCATTAATAGATATTTCGGCAAGAAAACTAGAATATGGAGCAGAACACAGATAATTATTTAAACAAGTATTGCAATTCCATATATACCTACACTACTCCAATTTACCAAATATGCAGGATACATATTCTGTGGCTTGTTAAATGGTTGAGCCAACATTTGGCCAGTGTTTATACTGTAACTACACTGTCAAGGCTGGCTCCCAACATGTTTTCAAGTGTCAGTCTCTAGGGAATATGCCCCACACCCTACCCAGCCAACCCCATAGGGTGATTAATTAGGGGGACATTAGTGGCCACTGGGCAGTTTCTGATATTGACCAAGTAGTAATTTAACAAGATTTAACAAGATTGCCACCCAGAGAATTAACTATAGGTGGCAGGTGGACAAGGAAGCCCTTTGGCTTATCGAGAGTCCGACCCTTTTATCTATGTGTATCCCGCCCGTCTGAGGTATGTGTCGATTTTATTTTTAAACATATTCATGCTACTAGCACCCACACAATCAGCAGATAATATGTTCCATTCATTTACAGTCCTTTGTGAAAATGAAAACTTTCTTATATCTAATCTACTCTGCTCCTTTGCTAATGTAACTTCATGTCCTCTAGTCCTATCTTTCTTAATTGAAAAAAATATATTTCTATCAATATTTTCATAACCATTCAATATTTTAAACACTTCTATCTGATCTCCTCTCAATCTCCTGGTCTCTAGTGTTGTTAAACCGCATTTTTTAGGCGTATTTCGTAACTAAGATCCCTCAGTTTTGTTATCATTTTAGTTGCTCTCCTCTGCACTCTTTCTAGCATATCTATGTCCTTCCTGCGATATGGCCTCCACACTTGAATACAGTATTCTAAATGAGGCCTAACTATTGTTTTGTACAGCGGTATTATAAGCTCTTTTTCCTTATACGTTATGTTTCGCCTAATTAATCCAAGGATTTGATTTCCCTTTGAAGCTGCAATTCCGCACTGCTCTGAAACCTTCATATCAGCACTAATGGTTAACCCTAAGTCCTTTTCTTTTACAGTAGTACTTAGTACAGTACCCCCCATTGTATATTCTATCTCTTCGTTCCCATGTCCTGTGTGGAGGCATTTACACTTCCCAAAATTGAACAGCATTTGCCACTTTTCAGACCATTTGATCAACCTGTCAAGATCATCTTGTAAATGCTGTCTATCTCCATCATTTTTAATCCTTCTAAACACTTTTGTATCATCCGCAAATTTCAACACCTTGCTTGTTATTTCATCATCCAAATCGTTGATATATATTAAGAATAATATAGGTCTTAATACTGATCCCTGTGGTACCCCACTCAATACCGATTTCCAGATTGAAGCCTCCCCATCAACTACTACACGTTGTCTTCTGTCAATCAGCCATTGTTCTATCCAGTTTATTATACCATTTCCTATGTCATGGGCCTTTAGTTTCAGCAGTAATCTTTGATGTGGTACTTTGTCGAAAGCTTTTTGAAAATCTAAGTAGACGATATCTACTGGTGATCCCTCATCTACCCACTTAGTGATGTCTTCCAAAAAACATAACATATTTGTTAAGCAGGACCTCGCTTTAAAAAATCATGTTGAGATGGGTTGATCAAGTTTTGTTTAACAAGAAAATCCACCATGTGATCTTTAATTATTCTTTCTAATAATTTGCAAATCACTGATGTTAAACTCACTGGTCTATAGTTCTCTGACTTGTTTCTCGAACCTTTTTTAAATAACGGTATAATGTTTGCCTCTTTCCATTCTAAAGGAACCACTCCCTCTTCTAATGACAAATTGAAAACTGTTGCAAGCGGTACGCTAATTTGTTCTACAATTTCCAATAGTAGTTTGGGCGGAATCCCATCTACTCCAGGTGATTTATTATCCTTCATAGCCCTTATTTTCTTAGCTACCATTTCCGTGGTTACAATTAATTGTCCTAAATAGTCTGAATCTGCCCCCTTGAACTTAGCCTCTGGTACTGGCAGTGAACTAATATCTTCTCTGGTAAACACTGAAATAAAGTACTCATTCAGGTCTTCTGCCATTAAGAATCCCTCTGATAATTATATTTCCAGCACTATCTTCTAGAGGACCGACTTTATCTTGAACTTTCTGTTGCAAGGTAAGTTCAGGTAGTTTGCATAAAAACTCTTGCTGTCATGTTTTATATTACTAGCTAATTGTTGTTCATAGCTTCTCTTTGAATTTCTAATTTCAGCTGTAGCTTGGTTAAGTGCTTCTTTATAACTGTTGTAGTCTTCATCATTTCCAGTACATCTATATGACTTCCACATCATTTGTTTATACTTAATTTTTCTAATGGCTTCTTTCGATAAGTGTTTCTTGTTGGACCGTTTCCCTTGTTTTTTGAAGGGTACAAATTTGTCGACTATGCACTTAATTTCACTCTGTAATATATTACAGCATTCTGTTGTTGTCTTATTTTGCAGTGTGTTATTCCAGTCTATCTTTGCTAAATATTTGCTCATGTCCTTATACCTTCCTTTGTGGAAATTTCTCCTATTCTGTTTTTTACTATTCCTTTCTGATTTTACTTTGATGGTAAAATATATCTGGTTGTGATCGCTACTCCCCAGGGGCTCACGTATCTTGACATTGTCAACTAATTCATTCTGTGAGGACAAAACTATGTCTAACACATTCTCACCCCTGGTTGGTTCTAGCACATGTTCAGAAAGGAAAGTATCTTGAACTAACACTAAAAACTTGTGGTCCTCACTCCCCATACTCTGAAGAGATTTCCATTGTATATGCCCGTGGTTAAAATCCCCCATAATAATGCAGTCCCGTTTGCTTACTTCCCTTATAGCGTTTTGTATTTTTTCATTCTCTTCTATGCTAATGTTTGGACTTCGATAAACTAACCCAACTGTTATAATATAGGTTAATCAGCGCGTTCGCTGGCGCGCCCCGGTGCAAATCCCATGTTAAAAGATAGGGATTTCCACAGGGGCGCTCCAGTGAAGGTCACAGGAAATTATGCAAATGAGATCGTTGGAGCGCCCCGGTGGAAAAGGAAGAAAGTAGTTCCGGTTCCCATGCTAAGAGATAGGGATTTTGCACCAGGACGCTCCCGAGCCTAGGAGGTATTATCGTAAAGGATTATAAATTCAGCAGAGGTCGTTTTATCTGAAGTAATGTATACGAAATGTAGACTACATATAGGACTATGTTATATCAGAACCTATAGCCTCAGTTTTTTCGAACAGAGCGGCTATCTTGGAATTATACGTTCGGTATCATTTCCGTACGGTAGTACCCAAATTCGTGTCTCTTATAAATCCCGTACTCGAGAGGTGTCTGGACATGTTTGTTTGTTGCGAGCGTGAGCGTGTGCATCCTGTATGACGTCATCAAACTGCTACGCGCAGTAATTTTGTGCGCGAGGTGAGTTGGTTAAACAGGTAGTGATTTGGATACCCATTGTTTTGAACTTGCGCATATGTAATGTAATTCCATCATTTGGCGTCATGGTCAGTGACGTCATGGTACGCGCAGTAATTTTGTGCACGAGGTGAGTTGGTTATACAGGTAGTGATTTGGTTAGTCATCGTTTTGAATTTGCGCGCTTGAATATAATTCCATCATGTGACGTCATGATGCAGTGACATCATTAAACTATAAACTGCTACGCGCAGTAATTTTGTACGCGAGGTGAGTTGGTTATACAGGTAGTGATTTGGTTAGACCTTGTTTTGAACTTGCGCATATGTAATGTAATACGGTCCATTTACAACGGGGGGTCCATGGAGCAAATGGACATAGGATGAGGTGAGTGAACATTCACTTCCCAGAGGAGATGCACTTCCAAATTTAGCGTATTCATATGTCGATAAACTGCGCGTTTCTGATTCTCATTATAACATTGTGTATCGCAGTCATTTCACAATAATAAAACAACAAGTTAAAGATACGTAATCAATACAATCATCCTCACATCCAAGTGAATTGTAACTAGTCAATCCATTTATTGAATAGGCTTCAAGTTGATCATACATTCTTGCAAGCATTTCTAGCCGATAGTAAGAAATAAAAGGTACTAATCTTACTAATCATCTTTTCACTTGTGTGAAACAAAATTCGACCAATACAGCTCTAGTAACAGGACAACTAAAGTCACTAAAGCCGGACCACAAGGAGACTGTAGGATGTCCGCTGAAGTAAATAAATTCAACCGGAAAATTCAATAAATTAATGCCGAAGGAATGCCGTGTAGGAATACATCCATCGTGTTATTCTTTGCTAATGTTGTGTTTTATTCAACATTAATTGGGATGGCTCTCCGGGAGCTTGTCGTAAATATGTGAGCGTCGGCACCGGTCTTCATTTCGATTAATGGTGTCTTTGGTTTTCCTTATCTAGATCAATTTATTGATGCCTCTTGTTTCCCATTCCACACATTTGGCCCCTCCCAGGCCCGTGAATGCGAGCATTACGCGGAATGACAACAGTGTCGCTACATAGCGGTAGTTGTTTCAAAAAGCTCGCTGATAGCGACCAAAACGATTACAGGAAAAAGGAACATTTACTACAAAATAAATAAACAATAATACGGATATGGTGGGCAAAGATTCTAATGAAACAGAAGTATGAATCTACAATACACTAAGTCTGTAGTATATTGTAAACATTAACTATATACAGATCTAACCAACTGAGCTAACCGGCCGGTGTCGGGCACACGATAGCGCCAAGCCACTATTATAACAAACGTGCTGGCTGCGTGTGGCTTTCACAGTTTTGTTTAGGTTTTTGACTAGGTTTAAGACATAGGCAAGGTCGTAGCCAAATATATAAACTAAGTGTCACTGAAAATAAACAATGAACAACAAAGTATTCATGGTACTGCCACAAAAAACATTCGTCACTGGCACTGCGATTGCAGGCGGAAGCTAGGACCTAGCCATCCCCTCAGGCTCAGACATACGGGACCCTCAGACATATAGGACTCAGCTAGTCAGGCTCAACGTCAACGAACGACAACTGCCCCCAATTTAAAATTAAAATGCTACTTGTGTCTGTGAGTTGTGATTGCAGTTGTGCATTTCGTGAACGGACGTTGCTATCTAATGTAAGTCTAATTCTCTTTTCGTCATATCTATACCGAAGAGCAAAGATCTGTAATGTTGAGAGAAAAAGATGTCTTTATGGCCGATATGGGGATCGAACCCACGACATTCGCGTTATTAGCACGACGCTCTAACCAACTGAGCTAACCGGCCAGTGACGAGCACGAACCAGCGCCAAGCCACTATCATTACAAACGTGCTGACTGCGTGTGGCGTTCATAGTTCGAAGCTTTCATAGTTTTGCTTAGATCTAGATTTTTGACTAGATTTTAGATCTAGGCAAGGCCAAATATATAAACTAGGTGTAACAGAAAATAAACAATGAACAACAAAGTATTCATGGTACAGCCACAAAAACATTCGTTACTACCACTGCGATTGCAGGCGGAAGCCAGAACCTAGCCAGACTATCGGCATCGAGCCTCGCTCAGACAGACAGGACTCATGCAGCTAGTCAGACTCAACGTCAACGAACAATTAACTGCCCCTAATTTAAAATAAAAATGCTACTTGGAATTCGGAACAGACATTGCTATATAATGTAACTCTAATCCTCTTTTCGTTTTCTATACCGAAGAACAAAAATATGTATGGTTAACAGAAAAAATGTCTTTATGGCCGATATGGGGATCGTACCCACGAAAATAGCGTTATTAGCACGACGCTCTAACCATCTGAGCTAACCGGCCAGTGACGGCCGTAGTGTGCAACTGATCACGTGCCATTGTTACTAATAGGCCCTACGTTACTAATGCATTGTGCCTGTGTAGTTGCAAGTACTTCATATTGACACTTGATTAAGGTAAATAAATACGTGATCCGCCGTCTTGGCTATACACAATCGAATATTGTGTATTGTTTACCAAGGAACCGAAACGACGCAGCAGTATTTTGATGGATAGCGACATCTCTAACACCTGACAGTAATACACAAGTTCTAAGGTGACCGGCCAAAGATGTGCAGCTGGAAAACTAGTGGAATGTTTCCCTCGTTTGATTGCAATGGACGCCCGTGAGCCTTCTGGCTAGGTTTAAGACATAGGCAAGGCCGTAGCCAAATATATAAACTAGGTGTCACTGAAACTAAACAATGAACAACAAAGCATTCATGGTACTGCCACAAAAACATTCGTCACTGGCACTGCGATTGCAGGCGGAAGCTAGGACCTAGCCAGGCCCTCAGGCTCAGACAGACAGGACTCAGCTAGTCAGGACGAGTGGTGAACAGACATTGCTATCTAATGTAAGTCTAATCCTCTTTTCGCTATATGTATACCGAAGAGCAAAGATCTGTATTGCTGAGAGAAAAAGATGTCTTTATGGCCGATATGGGGATCGAACCCACGACATTCGCGTTATTAGCACGACGCTCTAACCAACTGAGCTAACCGGCCTGTGACGATCGTAGAGTGCAACTGATCACGTGCCATTGTTACTAATAGGCCCTACATTACAATCCGTTGTGCCTGTGTAGTTGCAACTACTTCATATTGATACTTAATTAAGGTAAATAAATATGTCTCGAGAGTCGAGTCGACTGACTTCTGCCTTTTTGAATGTGAGGTGAACTACGAGCCCCTTCTAATGCTACTAATCTCAAACGCTTGACAGTAATATACAAGTTAAAAAGGTGACCGGCCAAAGATGTGCAGCTGAAAAACTAGTCCAGGACTGTTTCCTTCGTTTGATTACAATAGGCACTGACTTCTAGTAGTTGTTGTGTATGACCCGCCAAAGGCCGTTGTTAGGATACGCGGCCGGATGTCACGTAATCGCTAATGGACTCAATACCTTGTGATAGCGCGGCTCAGCTATATGAATCGCCGATCAGTGCCACCGATCTCAAAAAGATCAGAATTTGGTATTGAACGCGGTTATTTTTTGGTAACTTTTAGTGATATCAGAGTATTTTTAACATAAAAAGTGGGGAGCATTGCCCCCAGCCTTTTAAGTTGTCCCCCTTCCCAGTCAGGCCAACTTGCTCCCAGTCCCTGCCTTATCACAAATTAGCAGTCCAATCGAGTTGTACTATACATAAGGTTGATAAATTTTTCTGAGGTATTAAAACAAACTTAGGCTTCAATAGGCAACATCGTCCAAAAAGGGCAAAGTCCTAATAAAAGGGCACTCTCGAGTCGATGGTATAAAATACAAGCTTTCTTTAGAATGATAATTTACTCATAAAAGGCAATATAGTTGCGATCCTAAACAAAACAGAAAAAGTGGAATGCCTGCTATTAGTTGGGTTCGTAACCTGAATTGACTACAACATTGACTTCCTCAGCTAACAAAATGTTCACCTGAACAAACTGGTATTCAACCCCCTCAGTTTATTGCATGCCTAAACAAGTTCACTTATTATTAGGCATATTTACTTATTAAGAAACTTCTTTTCTAATTTTTGTATATTTCGACCACTTCGCGCGGTCTTCGTCATCAAGCCATTAAAGAAATTCACTCATGGTTTGCAAAACGGCAAGCCCCGACAGCCTACACTCCGCTGTCAAACGAGCAAAGGTTGCTATAAATGAACACACCATTGAGGCATTGTTCCAAACAGGGCACTTTCACAATAAAAAAGACACAAAGCTAATTTAATTTTAGTTGTAAAAGGGACAACGAGGAATGAATATTACTACTTCATCCCGTCACGTTCAATGACTACGGAACTGACTTCCCCATTTTATAAAAACGCTCAGCTTAACAAAATGTTCATCTTAATTTGCCCTCTTGGTCGCTAGGTGGCGTAAGGTGGTACTTGTTTATGTTGTCACTGCGTGATTCAAAATCATTTTTGCAATTTAACGTTTAATTTTGTCTGTGACACTAGTGTAGAATTAGTGTCAACGTATTGCACTGTTTGCTTAAACAAACATTTTATAAATTGTCATCACCAACGCTGTATCTTGTACTTAAATTAGTTGGGCGATAATTTTAAGATTTGATTTTCGCGCTAGCAGGCTTACGTACACAACATACTAAGGTAGGGGCAGTCCCCTTATAAACTATATACTAACAGGCCTTTTCAACAAGACGTTCTTTTTAAACGTCTTGTTATTTTGCACAGGCCTGCTGAGCGCGAACAATCATACGACCTGTAATATTGCCATTGATTATCGCCAACCCACTCTTTAATAACCTAGAAATTTACATTATTTTTAGTACAATTATACAGTTTTAGAATATTTTATTATTTTCAATTATTTATTATTTCTATGAGACATTATCATTTTATTCTTCACCATTTCGAGGAAAGACAATGTCACCAGCATTTTTATTGTGTGTTTTATTTTTATCCTGTTCTGCTGCTTCAAGAGGTCACGATTTTACGCTGTGCAAGCCACTTAGTCCCCTACGGTCGGCTGTCATTTTAACAGTTTCTCAGTACATGCGAACACAACATTCCTTGTCACATCTCCACAGTTTGCCATGTCTTAATCTTTGCTTTAATAGAAAGTTACTGCCAATCCCCCGCTCTAAGCCAACGTTTAAATTGGCAATTATTTTACTACTAGCAGGAGATGTAAGTCTTAATCCTGGACCTGCTATCAGGCGCAATATTCGAGTAGCCACCACTAACGTTCGATCTATTCGAGACAAAACAGCCTCGCTTACCGATTTATTAACTTCCAAGACAATAGACATCCTTGCAGTCACTGAGACCTGGCTCAGACCACATGACATAGCTGCATGCATTGCTGACATTTCTCCTTCCAGTTTCACCTTCCATCATCGCCCACGTTCAGTTGGACGAGGTGGTGGTGTTGGATTTCTCGTCTCAAAACAGTTCAAAGTTAATTTGCATTAAAACCCTGATTACTCCAGCTTTGAGGCCATCTGTGCCGAAATTTCCGATTCATCTTTCTCTGCTTATTTTGTGTGCATTTATCGTCCTCCAGGACACCCTGCCCATTTCTTTGAAGAATTCCAGGATCTACTTGAAAATCTGGCAACTATTTATTCAGAATTTTATATACTCGGTGATTTTAATCTTCATCTGGACACACCTTCATCATCAACAAGTACATTTAATGACATTCTGGCATCATATGACATGAAACAACATGTTACCTTCTCAACACACATACATGGCCACTGGCTCGATCTCTTAATCACCCGCTCAGATTGTAACAATATTCAGACACCTACTGCTTCAGATGGTTTATCAGACCACCACACTGTTATTGCTGATCTCAAAGTTCGTAGAATTCCCGTAGAGTCCAAAAACAAAGTGTTTTACCGACCGATCCATAAGATTGACATTGCCGCATTAATGACAGACATCCTTAAATCGGATCTCATCAGTCAACCCAAAGAACATCTGTCAGATCTGTGTCGACAGTACTGTCAAGTACTCAAACATTTACTTAATAAACATGCACCCCTGAAATCTAAATATGTGTCCCAAAAGCCACATGCTCCATGGATGACTCCTGAAATTCTACAATCTAAAAAGCGCCGGCGCTATCTTGAACGTGTATGGCGCAAATCACGCTCGCCTTTGGACAGATCACGATATTCTAAACAGTGTCACTACTGCAACAGACAAATGGCCAAAGCTAAATCAAATTATTACACAAACATGGTCTCGAGTAACTCTGATAACCCACGTCAGCTATGGAACTGCATAAATCATATTTTACACAGACGGCCGCCTCCATCTCTACCTAGTCATGTGTCAGTCAAATCTCTGTGTGACTCGTTTTCTAGTCATTTCAAAGATAAAATAAGTCTTATACGTTCTGCTTTTCCATGTCACACTTTAAGTACTGTAAATGTGGACTCCCCACAAGTAAATTCTCCACTTGTATTGTTTGAGCCAGCCACAGTTGATGAAGTGTGGAAAATAATAATGTCCTCCCCAAATAAGTCATGCGATCTCGATCCATTACCAACCATACTACTAAAAGCATGTCTTGAATCTTTACTTGGTACAATAACGAATATCATAAATTTATCACTAAGTTCGGGTAAATTCCCAGATGATGTAAATCCTGTTCTCAAGAAGACTTCTCTGCCAAAAGATGATTTCAAAAATTATAGGCCAATTTCTAATCTTAGCTTTATTTCTAAGATACTTGAGAAAGTCGTAGCAAGCCGTCTAAGGCGTCATATTAGCTCAACTTGTTTATCCAGTGTGCTCCAATCAGCATACAAACAATTTCCTTCTACTGAGACTGCTCTCCTAAAAGTACACAATGATGTTATATTAAACATTGATAAAGGCAAAGTAACTGCACTTACCTTGCTTGATCTGTCTGCCGCCTTTCATACCATTGATCACAACACTCTTGTCAAACGTTTATCATTGTGGTATGGCATATCTGGCACAGCTCTGACCTGGTTTTCTTCATATCTAACCAATAGACATCAATGTATAAAGATAGATAATTACTTTTCAACCTCACATCCCCACTGTGGCATTCCCCAGGGTTCCGTTCTTGGGCCTTTGCTTTTCACTCTCTACACTACTCCACTCAGCTCTGTAATCCAAAGTCATAACTTGGATCATCACCTTTATGCAGATGACACACAGATCTACATTTCCTTGGCCACGCCCGATATAAGTCATTCTCTAAACCGACTCAACGATTGTCTCCAAGATGTTTTTTCATGGATGACCGATAGTAAATTAAAGTTAAATGCAGACAAAACTGAATTCCTCATCATTGGTACTCCAATGCAGCGAGGTAAACTAAATTACATTTTTTTTAACATGCATCCTGAGTCAAACTATCACACCAGCAGCATCAGTACGGAATCTAGGAGTGACCTTTGATTGCGACTTCAATTTCAGACAACACATATCCCAAACGTGCCGTTGCTGTTTTTATCATATCCGTGATTTTCGCCGCATTCGCCGACATATGTCGCTTTCTGTCGCTAAAACTATCGCAACAGCTCTTGTTAGCAGCAGATTAGATTATTGCAATTCCCTCCTTCATAATATTGCTATCAAGGATATTGCAAAACTACAACGCGTCCAAAATTGTTTAGCAAGGGTAGTCACACAATCTCCTCGATTCTCCCGCTCAGTGCCACTTCTAAAATCACTGCATTGGCTCCCCGTGCGATATCGCATTATGTTTAAGATCTGCACAATCACCTACCAAGCCCTTTCATCCAAACAACCTAGTTATTTACATTCAATGCTCACACCAGCCAGACAAGCCAGACAACTTCGGTCGTCTAGTTCGAAGTTGCTATCTGTTCCTAGAGTTACGACAAAGGCTGGAACTCGAGCTTTTTCAGTTGCCGCGCCAACTATATGGAATTCGCTTCCCGTTAATGTTAAATTAGCAGAAAATATTGTTACATTTCGTCGTCACCTCAAAACCTATCTTTTCAATATCGCCTATCTTTTCAATAGCTTCCTAGCACATCCATCCATTTGTTGACGAATTTCGCCCAGCACACGAGTACGAGAATGCTTAATCCTTTGGTGCGCCACTGAGCTCGGATTGTCTGAGGATATTGGCGCTTAAGAAGTTATTTATTATTATTATTAATACATTGATTCACCCTAACTATGCGTTACATTGCTGCATGACTAAACAATAAAATTCCATAAATTTATAGCTAGTATATTGTTGATAATAGTAAACCGATATATATAACGATCGGTTTACTACAGTATCAATTATGTTTTTCCATAATTCGCTTAGCCCATCGTGTTTTTCAAGTATCTGAGCCTTTTTTACATTTGAAAGTGCTCTTTTTGGGGAATGCGTCTAGTAAAACGCTTTCAGCAGGTCTAAGGACTGTATATACTGCGCTATGTAACAACGTTGCTACCTTTACATTTACTAGCGACAATGCAGGCCTGTGTGATATTGTAAATCGAACTCCGGGGTAAATAAACCCCCGGTTCATTTACCACGGGGGTCCATGGAGCAAATGTACTTCCAAATTTAGCGTGTGGACAAACTGCGCGTTTCTAATTCTCCTTATAACATTGTGTTTCGCAGTCATTTCACAATAAAACAACAAATTCAAGATTTTTAATCAATAGAGTCATCGTCACATCCAAGTGAATTGTAACTAGTCAATTCACTTATTGAATAGGCTTCAAGTTGATCATACATTCTTGCAAGCAGTTCTAGCCGATAGTAAGAACTAAAAGGTAGCAATCTTACCAATCATCTTTTCACTTGTGTGAAAAGAAATTCGACCAATACAGCTCTAGTAACAATACGACTAAAGTCACTAAAGCCGGGTCACAAGGCGACTGTAGGATGTCCGCTGAAGTCAATCAATTGAACCGGAAATTACAATAAATTAATGCCGAAAGAATGCCGTGTAGGAATCCGTCCATCGAGTTACCCTTTGCAGCTTCTGTGTTTCCAATATTCAACATTAACCGGGATCCCTCTTTAGGCACCGGTAACTCGGGCAGCACGTCAAGATGGCGTTTGCAGCGGGTTTACACTGAAATGTATAAAGTTCACATTCGTTGTTATGTTCAAGACACTATATATCTTGTGCACATACACCATACGTGCATACTGTGTACACGCAGCCATGTGTCGCACGAGGGTCGTTCCATGTCAAATCAACCTAAAGGTTCGACAAGAAGGTGTCTCAGAATTAACTTAAATGCCAACCAGAGATTAAGTGGCCATATTTGAGCGTTTTCGCAATAAAAACATCTACAATCAAGACTACTATGCTAGTGCTTTACTAGAATAACCTTGTTGAAGACACATATTTAAATTGCAGGGCCTGACGTCACAAATTCTTATTCCCTCCAGTTCGCCGTTCGTCAAACTGGGAAAAGTTGTCTAATTTGCGCCTGGTAACCATTTATAAATGTTTTAAAATATTTTTCTCAATAGATTATATGCCATTTTAAGTTATGTAAGTTGCTTGTTATATATGTTGTCAATGTGACATGCTTACAATAGCGCAGACCCGGCAGTGAACGGCGATTTTCATCGGCGAATTTGCATTGTCGCCGTAACTTGTAAAATGTTACGTCCGCTTGGTGCATTGTGTGGCATTGTAATAGATGCTCGTGCATATCAAAGTGAACTCAACTTCTTCTGAATCGAAGGAAATAGGAGAAACAAAGATGTAAATTATAAGCTGGCGTATTCACTTACATGTCGAACAAAACGAGACAATGCTAGGCGGCATAACAGCACAAATAAATCAGCAAATAACAGTGTGGAAAACTCTTCTGAAGCTGGATATAAATGTGTTTGTTTAAATGCAAGGAGTATAGTAAACAAAAGAAATGAACTAAACATTATGGTAGAAGATATTGACCCTCATATAATAGGTATAACCGAATCCTGGACCACCACCGATATATCAGATGCTGAATTGGGACTGACAGGATATGTAATGTTTAGAAAAGATAGAATAGGAAGAAAGGGAGGTGGAGTTATTTTATATATTAAAGAATCTATTCAGGCTTATGAAATAAAATTAGAAAGAGAAGCAGATTGCGAAGAAGCTGTTTGGTGTAACATAGTTACAGGAAACTCAACGTTAACAGTTGGGTTAGTTTATCGAAGTCCAAACATAAGCATAGAAGAGAATGAAAAAATACAAAACGCTATAAGGGAAGTAAGCAAACGGGACTGTATTATTATGGGGGATTTTAACCACGGGCATATACAATGGAAATCTCTACAGAGTATGGGGAGTGAGGACCACAAGTTTTTAGTTTTAGTTCAAGATACATTCCTTTCTCAACATGTGCTAGAACCAACCAGGGGTGAGAATGTGTTAGACATAGTTTTGTCCACACAGAATGAATTAGTTGACAATGTCAAGATATGTGAGCCACTGGGGAGTAGCGATCACAACCAGATACATTTTACCATCAACGTAAAATCAGAAAGGAATAGTAAAAAGCAGTATAGGAGAAATTTCCGCAAAGGAAGGTATAAGGACATGAGGAAATATTTAGCAAAAATAACCTGGAATAACACACTGAAAAATAAGACGGCAACAGAATGCTGGAATGTATTAAAGAGTGAAATTAAGTGCATAGTCGATAAATTTGTACCCTTCAAAAAACAAGGAAAACGGTCCAAAAAGAAACACTTATCGAAAGAAGCCATTGTGGAAGTCATAGATGTACTGGAAATGATGAAGACTACAACAGTTATAAAGAAGCACTTAACCAAGCTACAGCTGAAATTAGAAATTCAAAGAGAAGCTATGAACAACAATTAGCTAGTAATATAAAACATGACAGCAAGAGTTTTTATGCGTATGTTCGAAGCAAACAGAAAGTTCAAGATAAAGTCGGTCCTCTAGAAGATAGTGCTGGAAATATAATATCAGAGGGATTCTTAATGGCAGAAGACCTGAATGAGTACTTTAGTTCAGTGTTTACCAGGGAAGATATTAGTTCACTGCCAGTACCAGAGGCTAAGTTCAAGGGGGCAGATTCAGACTATTTAGGACAATTAATTGTAACCCCGGAAATGGTAGGTAAGAAAATAAGGGCTATGAAGGATAATAAATCACCTGGAGTGGGTGGTATTCCACCCAAACTACTATTGGAAATTGTAGAACAAATTAGCATACCGCTTGCAACAGTTTTCAATTTGTCATTAGAAGAGGGAGTGGTTCCTTTAGAATGGAAAGAAGCAAACATTATACCGTTATTCAAAAAAGGTTCGAGAAACAAGTCAGAGAACTATAGACCAGTGAGTTTAACATCAGTGATTTGTAAATTGTTAGAAAGACTAATTAAAGATCACATGGTGGATTTTCTTGTTAAACAAAACTTGATAAACCCATCTCAACATGTTTTTTTTAAAGCGAGGTCATGCTTAACAAATATGTTATGTTTTTTGGAAGACATCACTAAGTGGGTAGATGAGGGATCACCAGTATATATCGTCTACTTAGATTTTCAAAAAGCTTTCGACAAAGTACCACATCAAAGATTACTGTTTAAACTAAAGGCCCATGGCATAGGAAATGGTATAATAAACTGGATAGAACAATGGCTGATTGACAGATGACAACGTGTAGTAGTTGATGGGGAGGCTTCAATCTGGAAATCGGTATTGAATGGGGTACCACAGGGATCAGTATTAGGACCTATATTATTCTTAATATATATCAACGATTTGGATGATGAAATAACAAGCAAGGTGTTGAAATTTGCAGATGATACAAAGTGTTTAGAAAGATTAAAAGTGATGGAGATAGACAGCATTTACAAGATGATCTTGACAGGTTGATCAAATGGTCTGAAAAGTGGCAAATGCTGTTCAATTTTGGGAAATGTAAATGCCTCCACACAGGACATGGGAACGAAGAAGTAGAATATACAATGGGGGGTACTGTACTAAGTACTACTGTAAAAGAAAAGGACTTAGGGTTAACCATTAGTGCTGATATGAAGGTTTCAGAGCAGTGCGGAATTGCAGCTTCAAAGGGAAATCAAATCCTTGGATTAATTAGGCGAAACATAACGTATAAGGAAAAAGAGCTAATAATACCGCTGTACAAAACAATAGTTAGGCCTCATTTAGAATATTGTATTCAAGCGTGGAGGCCATATCGCAGGAAGGACATAGATATGCTAGAAAGAGTGCAGAGGAGAGCAACTAAAATGATACCAAAACTGAGGGATCTTAGTTACGAAATACGCCTAAAAAATGCGGTTTAACAACACTAGAGACCAGGAGATTGAGAGGAGATCAGATAGAAGTGTTTAAAATATTGAAGGGTTATGAAAATATTGATAGAAATATTTTTTTCTCAGTTAAGAAAGATAGAAGGACCAGAGGACATGAACTTACATTGGCAAAGGAGCAGAGTAGATTGGATATAAGAAAGTTTTCATTTTCACAAAGGACTGTAAATGAATGGAACAGATTACCTGCTGATTGTGTGGGTGCTATTAGCGTGAATATGTTTATAAATAAAATCGACACATACCTCAGACGGGCGGGATACACATAGATAAAAAGGTCGGACTCTCGATAAGCCAAAGGGCTTCCTTGTCCACCTGCCACCTAGAGTTAATTCTCTGGGTGGCAATCTTGTTCAATCTTGTTAAATAACTCGGCCATTTCTTGGTCCAACAAAACCAAGCTCAGAGACGCATCGATACAAAAGGGTTAGTCAATGTTAGAATCGATAAGCAGTATTAAAGTCGTCAACAGATGGATTTACATTTAAATGCATACAGTTCAGTGCCGGACCTGTGCTGTTGTAAACATGCCACAAGCTCACAAACATGCACAAAAAGCAAAGGAATGGCCATTACCAAGAAGTGGCCGCTTTCAGGGGTTCTACAGTATATCAAATCAAATCAAATTTATTTACATACCACATATATCTACAAAGCAGATTCAGGGGAGTTTACAAACTAAAACATGATGTAAGAATATATTACGTTGTCGTTATAATATTACAATATATGTGTTACATATGCTAACACAACTACACATTTCGATTATTATGTAGGCCATATATAGCATTAAGATGTATATGTACGTATTTAAGAAGACAGTGAGTTCCGAGAAAGCCTGATTAAAGAGAAAGGTTTTCAGGTCTCTCCTAAAACGTCCAGAATCGCGTTGGCTTCTTAGCTCTTGTTGAAGAGAGTTCCAGTGGGTGGGAACTGCACATGAAAATGCGCCGTACTGTTCCAGGTTAATTCTAGGAACAACCACGAGAAACTGGTCGGCCGAGCAAAGAGTACGACAGGGAACATAATGTAGATATACGGTCGGCAAGGTACTGTGGAGTGTTTGCATGCACGGCGCCGTGCATCAAGGTCAACAGTTTAAATTGAATTCGCTGCGCCACCAGATAGCCAATGCAGCTCTCGTAGTGCCGCCGTCATGCTGTGTTGGTCACACCGACGTAAGCAGATGACGACACGCGCAGCTGATCGCTGGACCATCTCTAGTCGTTGCAACAAGGTTCCTGTAATGCCGTACAGGGCCGCGTTTCCAAAGTTTAGTCGCGACGACGTGAAAAGCGCGTGTACAAGCGACTTGCACGCTGAAAGCGGGAGAGGTGATCGTATTCGGGTTATGTCATGTATTTGGGCGTAGACAGCCCGACAGGTACGGCTAATGTGTGCGGTCATCGACATCATGGAGTTGAGCTGTACTCCAAGATCCCGTATGTTGGCGGAAGTGCTGACGTTGCAACCGCAGATGTCGATGGGAAGAGGCGGTGGCTGTGGAACACGGTTGTTTTCGCCTCGTTCAAAAGCAGGTAGCTTGACGCTAGCCATGCTTTCACGTCAATCACACAACGGGATATCCAGTCGGCGGCGGACGCAGAATCATTTCGCGGAAAATCGACATATAGTTGGGTATCGTCAGCGTGAACATGGTAGTGAACACCGTGCTTCTCGAATACGTCGGAAAGTCCAGCACAGTATATAGAACATAACAGAGGGAACTGCCCTGTGGAACTCCATGTCGTAGTCGGCTGTCGCAAGAAAGATGACCGTCAACGTTGATGCACTGTGTTCGGTTGGCAATGTAAGAGGCGAGCCAGCAAAGTGCGTCGTCTCGTACGCCGATTATGTATAGTTCAGCGACAAGAATGTCATGATCGATCGTGCGCTGAGGTCAAGTAGAACTAGTACTATATGTTTTCGAGCATCCAGTGATCTTAATATGTCGTTTTGAATACACAAAATCGCTGTCTCAACGCTATGTGACGGGCGGTAGTCGCTCTAAAAAGGATCTCCGATGCCGTTGTGTTGCACATGCAAACGCATTTGGGCAGAGCATGGCGTTCAAGTAACTTGGATGCCTACGGTAGGTTCGAGATAGGTCGGTAGCTGGCATAGTCGTCGACGGGAAGACCAGAACGTTTAAGAAGAGGTGTGATGACTGCATGCTTCAGGCTGGCGGGAACAGTGGAAGACTCGTAGGACAGGTTGATCAATTTCACGAGAATCGGCGCCAAGATGGATGTATTCGCCTTCCGAACAACGGAGGGCAACGGATCAAGCTTGGACGACATTGTCTTGACACTTGTGAACAGTGTCGTTACTTCTTCGAGCGTAGCCGATTGAAACGTTAGCAGCTGCAAAGAAACCATACGTGGCTGTGCGTTGTCAACATCAGCTGATGGAACCATGATTCGGCTGCAGATCGAGTTGTTCTTGTTGGCGAAGTGGAAATGAAACGCTCGGCAACAACGACAGGGCCACTAGTGTCGGTGGGAAGATGGTTCACATACTTACGGCCAAGAAGATGGTTCATTATATACGACACATTGCCCGGTTGTCGTTCGAGGCGGATTCAATTGCTTTACTGTAGAACGCAGCTTTCGTAGAGGCCAATGTCTTGCTTGGTCACGCAATTCAATGTGGGAAAGACGTGGTTGTTGGTCCTGCTACGTCGCCATGTGCGCTCACGCAGACGGACCTGACGTTTCAGCTCGTCCAGTTGCCGAACCACCACGGCGTATGTGGTTGTTCTGTGACCGTACGCTGCACAAGTGGTGCGTGAAGATTGATCAAGCAGGACAGCTCTGAATAGTACTGATGGTACAAGCCGCCTACGTCACAGACAGGTTGGGTGACGAAATAATCGCACCCACATAGATCTTTTGTGAAGTTTGTATTGTTTATCGCAGCGTATCGACGGTATTCTATCATCTTGGCGGGGCTTGGTGGTGCCGATGTAACAAAGAACGGCAAACTGATCTGTGACATGAATGTTGACGGATACTCGCGAAACAGGAGATGAAGAAGAAGCGGTGACGATGAGGTCAAGCACATTACCCCGGATCTGCGTCGCGTCGGTGACGTTCTGTCTCAGGTTGGCGTCTGAGTGAATATCAAGTAGGGATTGTGCGTGCGCATCGTTGTTGTTGCCTTATCGCACGTTGAAGTCGCCGAGGATAATGATCCCGGATTCCGTCCCGACGCGTTCCACAAAATCTCGAAATTCGGCAAGGAAAGTGGCGAACAGCTGGGAGTTAGGGCTGGACGATGGCGGTCGGTAGATGACGAACAGGCTTAATGTAGAGGAGACTCTGTGGCAGCGTAATTGAAGGTTGAGATACTCAAAAGATGAAGAGGGCGAAAGATGGGAATGGTCGACAGTGTACGGTGCTCTGAACAGAACGCCGACACCGCAACGAGCTCAAGGAGATAGTCGCAAGGTGTGACGGCGGTCGCAGACACAGTGTTCTCGCTGGATAGCCAGGTGTCAGTAATGCATAGTATGTCCAGGTAATGGTCTGCAACGTAGTCAACAAGAAAGTCTGCCTTGTTGCAAGCTGACCTCGTATTCAGCAAACACAACTTGGCAAGCAGCACAATAGGGATCCGTTGTATCTTGAAGAGGTTAGCCGTGTTGATGCCCGTTGCCTGGCCGGTGTGAACCGCTGTTTGCGGAAACCCACACGACAGCTGCCGTGGGTGGGCCGATGGAGTGCCACCTCTGCACTGCACGCAGCACTCCAAGCAGCATTGTTCAAACGAGTGCTACGGAGTGCCCCTGTCAAATTGCAGGTACTGTCTTGCGTAGGCCGTGAACCCTGAAGTGTAATGTCACGCTTGACCACCAGCAATGTTCGTGTTGTTGTTCCACACAGGTGCTGAACTAAGACAAAAATCACTAAAATACTAAAAACTACAAAACAACCAGTAAAACTGCTTAGTCCAGGACCGTCTTGACGCTTTCATAAAAACAACTGTAAAACTGCACTGCGATCTCATCGTTAAAACTGGTAAAATACAAAATATGCACGGAGCTTATAACGGTGCAGCCACAGGCAGGCGCAGTTAAGCTTGGAAAGAAACTTACATTTGTTACAGTCTACCACGCCTTCTCTAAACTGTCGCCGAGTATCCGGGATCTCCTTTCCAGTTCTCGTGTTAACACACCAGCACGACCGGCTGTAGTAAAAAGCACATAATTAATTACTTGACGATAAGATTGTTAATACTATGTAGAGTAATCCAACATTCCTTAATCCTGTAATAATAATAATGAAGTAACTTCTTTTTGTGCGGTTAAAGACTAACATAAATGAATCTTTTTATTCCCAATCTGAATGAAATATACTCTAAAAATAGTGTCCTGATATTCAACTAATTTTTACCCCCTTCGTCACCCTGTCCAAGGCCCTTTTTGGTTGCGCTTTTCTGACATTTTCTGCACAGTTTGTTGCGACACTTAGCGGTCGAGGTGACGTCGCCGCAGGTGGCACCGCTAGGATTTAGCATGGCGCGCATCTATGGGGTTGGTGTTTCAGACCGTACCTGCAATTGCAATCGAGGAATTCAATATGTTTTCTATCACCGTAAAGATAATAATCGTACCTACGAATGTGTCGCAGGACGCACAAAGAAACTTAGTTTTATTCCCGTTTGAACATTGCGAATGCTCAAACTTGCTATGGAATTTATTTTATATATAATACAAATAATACTCGTATCTACATATATGACGCTGGATGTACCCAGGATTTATGTATAGTTTTCGAGTTACTGCCGTTTGTTCATTACGAATGCTTAATCCTACAAAATACACGGCAGCGGACATAATACATACTCTGTACATAGTTGAACATTCGCGATGTTCAAACGGCAATGACTCAAAAGGTCAGCACAATTCCTGGGTACACGCAACGACAAACATGTAGATAAGATTATTATCTATACGGTGATATAAAAAAAAGAAAATTCCGCGTTTGCAATTTCATGTACAGTCTGAAACAAAAGGTCGCACTGCCGCTCGCCGTGGTAAAGGATAAGGCGCGCTCAGCAGCCCTACTTGTGGTGACGTCAGCAACATCTGACGGGCTGGTTGCTTTGTGACACACAAATGACCACGTTTCATTGTGCTAAGTGACACGAACAGGCACAGAAAAAACGAAAAAATTGCAACGAACAGGCTTCATATTTGGAACATTACTTGACAAGAGTATTAAGTTTACGTATACAAAGTTTAAAAGACATTTAAACTTTCATTTCACTTAGTCTTTAAATCTATCGGAAACCTTGCTCAGAGGCGCATCAAGACAAGTGGTTGGTCAATCTCAAAGTCGATAAGCTGCCAAATGATGGATAGATATTCCAGGGAGCTATGGTGGATAAGCAAGCTTATAAAGGTAAGTTTTTAAATGACGGCAGAATTGTGTAATATTTTTGACAGATCTAACACTAAAAGGGAATATATTCCAAAGAGTTTGTGCAAAACCCTAGTTTCGATATTAGAGTATTAACACCATTGGCACTCTCTTTTTAAAATAGCCCATACATGTCAAGATTCTCACCTTTTATGGGGTAAATCAATTATTCGGAACGTTAAGCGTAATGTGCGTATAATACGTAAAACGTAACCTAACAAACGAACGAACCACAAATACCTTGGGAAAACGGCTCCTGTGTCATGGACTTGGTAACATCAATTAGACGCTGATACAATAAAGCTGATGTCTACCCTCATGCCAAAAGCATTACAATACGACTATTATTTAATAATTCTACACTACTACGACTAGGGCCTATCGCGAAGGTGACATTTTCTCCGACCTCCGTCATTTTGAACAAACAACGAGTATCTGCGAGCGCGTTTTGATGTTTATGTAACAATACCGTGTGCTCTCTAATACTTGGTAATTGTTGCGATCACGACTATTATCTACCAACGCATCCCGTCGGGTGACGGGTATTTATACTAGTATTAAAAACCAAGAAACCGGTTCATCAATCCAATGAAAGAACTACGACGTTCTGACATGGTCACCAACAGTTGGGGGTGCGACATAATGGCAACTACACAAAGAACAAACGCTACAGCATTGGATTTGATAGAAATCACCACAATGGCAATATAATGTGTGCGTCGTGTGTGCGTGCGTGCGTGCTTGCGTGCGTGTGTGGTAAGCATGCGTGCGTGTGTGGGATCTTCGTGACTTACGTGAACGTGTGGCACTGGAGTGGCCTAAATTGGCCTGTCCTGGTGCACTCGGGTACGAAGACATACGTAAACCAAGATCTAGAAGCGACAAACGCGGCTATCCGGCACCGTGTGGGACGACGGGAACGTTTCATTCGATCATTCCTGAACTCTGGATAAGAAGACTCTATGGTATTGTCTATATCAAAAGTAGTTAAAAACGTGATGCCACATTCAAACACAGCCTATGGGGATCAAGTATAACAGAAGGGATCAAAATGAGAGTAAAGCCTTGTTTTAAGCATTGTTTGGTATATTAATACAAACGAAAATGGCAGCGCTGCTACATCATGTTTGATGCGGTCATGAAAACAACCATATTTCAGAGTCTTGGACGAAACTGTACACTCGTTAAAATTACCCAAAATAATCACTGGACATAGGAAAGTTAGCGAATAGCAACGTGACGTTTATTTATCAGTGCCTTACATATTGATATAGAACGAGACTAGAGGTACATGCAATGTTAATTAAAGGACATTTTGTTATGAAGAAAACCAAAAATGCGCTTCAACCAAGATCCTGCTTACCAGGCAACTGAGTTAATGACCAGAACATGCAGGATGCAGAATAGCGTCCACAGACATGTATAATAGGGAATAGCCATGTCCAGACAGCTCTCTGGCAATCTTATTCCTTCTTCAAGGTGTAGTAGTCGATGCGAAATTAGACATCAGGGATGTGTTCAGAGTCTAGGGGGGCACACAAAAACCTCCACTGGCGGCCGAACCAAATGGTGTAGAAAATTCGCTTCCGCGCCGCTGTAACTTCAGCTTCTCTGCTGTGTTGGCTCGACTGGTGACACCGGAAGACCGGGGAGGGGGGGGGGGCGAAGGGCGGCCATAATTTAACAACCTCTTCTCGCTGTTTCGCGCTGAATGCTCTCTCGGCTCCACTGGTGAAATCGGACATCGGAAGACGGGGGTGGAGGGTGCTGTTGAAAAAGTTTCGTCGCTGCGCCGCCGGAACTTCAGTGACGGGAACATAATCAACAGGGTTTGGGAGGCACGGTTACGGGGGCCCATACAAAAATGTATGCGGGTACGCCAACTTCCAAAAATGTCTACGGGGCACATGACATACGATTGGTTACTCGTATGTGCTTTGCGACATCACACCTTATCACAACCTATGTTAGTGCATGGAAGCTGAGCAGGTTACCCTTCGCAGGTTGTGTAAGTCTCAGATTCTGCTTCTGGAAGTTCCAACGGGGGGTGTTCTGCCTTTGGTATCGAGTGATGTGAATCACCTCAAAATTTGCCCAGAGACAGCGGGTTTGGGGACAGCTCATGCTTCGGGATATTCACCATTTCTACTAGTCGACCAGTACTGACACCACTGGGGCCTCACTTCAACGGCTTTCAGTCGTGCTATTGTACAAAGTTGAACATTGCACGAACCCCTGGTGCTCTCTTCTCATGGAGTTACATTTATTAAAATCAACAGTTATGCATCGTGTACGGAATATCGGTCCAACAATTACATACGTTTGAAATAGTTTGTTGCAATGTTACTTCCTCTCGCCGTCGCCAATTTGCTTTGCACAAATAAACCTCTTTCGGGAGTGGACATATTTTCTACGGATATATAACATTCCGAGGCCATTGAGCCGTCTCTCTGTCATTGTTGACCGACTCCACAATTTAGGCGTTGCAGGGCAGAAAAGGACCGCTCGCAAGCAACGCTTCCGACTGGTGTAGTGAGGAAGATGGTTACAATCTTTCTCAGAATGGCAAATGTTTGACCAAACGCCGAAATCAGTTTACGTGAAGACGACGGTCATCGAATTCGAGGGTCGTCGTACTTCGTTCGCCAACTTGCAATTTCCACAGGAAGCTTGTTTTGTTCAGCCAAACTGAGATACCCACTGTAGTACTCAGTTAGTCCTGTGTCATCTAGTTTGTGCAGGTTGGACGGCAGGTTTTTAGCTGCAGTGAGTCCGTGGTGGTCATTCGAATATCGTTCAGCCAACTCGTCAAGGACGTATTCAGTCAATGGGCAAAATATATAGATGCGATAGTAAGTCAGCTTTTCACAAAACCTATAGTGTTTGCCATCAGCCCAACGCGGCGCCATATTTCATCCCACCCTAACGGGGTGGTCCTGCAGTCCAGGATGCATTTACTCCCAAAGAAATGTCCTCGTATGCATCGACCAGATTGCACTGTTCGTCTTGGAGGTTCTTGGTGACGGACCCAAGAAAACTGAGCACCTTTTGGGCCGCCCCTAGGGACACGATGAATTGTGAATCTCAAGCGTGGGCACGATCGTTTTCAAGCACGGATCCAGGATTTCGAGAGATATAGCGCGGACCATTTTCTGAAAATAAGGCCCTTTGACCAATAAATGGGCAGGGAATCACAAAAACATCAGTGACATAAGTAATAAGACACACCACGCTAGCTACGGCCCTGACCCGTACGATAGTGAACATTCCCATTCATCAAAACATCTGACAGTTGGTGAACTGCTTTGAAGAGTTCTTCTCTGTGATTGTCATCTCTCTTCTTAAAATACATATTCAACTTTTAGTCTAGTTCTCTCACTATCATATCATGATGATGACCATATAAAGGTATGTAGGGTAGGTGTTTTAAAATCCTGTCGATACAAAAACTGTAATACACATCATAAACATTTAGATTAATTCGCATATATTTATGTTGGATTACTCTATACAACTGTGTGTAAATCCAATGTTCAGCGTCAGTTAACACACACAGTACGCGTATATTATGTCAATAGGATTCAGAAAACATGCTTCATGAAATGATTGAGTGTGTAAACAACTTTGGTATACGTTATAAACACATTTCGAAACAAATCACGTTTTCATGTTAGATTATTCCATACGTTTAGGAGTGAATTAAAAGTTCAACACAGGATATCACAGACAGTTCATCTGAAAATCATAAAATATATGTTTCTATGCAAAGATGTGATCACGTAGATGTCACATAATTATATTTTTTTTACACAAAGTGAGTTTGTGATTTTCAAAATAACCTTCAAATTAAAAATCTAGGGTGGCTTCCACCCACACCTATTTCTTTTACTAATAAACGATCGACATAGCATGAACTCGTCCAAGTGGGTTTGAACACTATATTTCCTGAACACATCGGGCAGAGGACCAGCTGCGTTGTAGAGTTCTACTCTGTGGTTGTCAGCTCTCTTCTTGAACAACTTATCAACATTTTGGCAAGTTCTATGATCGTACATCATGTTTACAAATGAAGATACATGCGGATATGTATATTGTATGTGCAATGTACTGAACATATGCTAACATAGATATAATGGGTATGCAAACAACTTTCATATTTACAATAAACACATTACGGGAACATAAAATGTTTGTGTTTCAATATTCCACACTTTCCTGTGTAAATTCAAAGTTTACCACCTCATATCGCAGCCGATACTTACGCCCTAGTTGTTCTCCTCATCCTATGGGTGACTGACTGATCCAGTATGGATGGCCACTATTAACAATAAATGCCGTTAACAAATACATTTTGAATAGTTTTCAGCGCTTAACATGCACCAGGTCTAACTGCTGCTGGTCACGTAAGCATTTCGCCGCGTCAGCTCCGTGAGCGTGTGCTACTTCTGCAAACAACACACTACAAGAATTCCGTGGAGTTCCAGCCACATAATTTAATGTTTTTCTATATCATTGTACAGGTAATTATTCCATGTACAAATGTGTCACTGGGCGTATGCAGACAAATGTATTAGTTTTATTTTATTAACGTTAGAAAATCCCAGCTGCCTGTTGTTGGTTACGTCAGTTACGCGGGTGAATGCGTGCTGTTTCTGGCAAAAGGTTGTCCTAACAACTAGGCCAGTCACCAGTTAAAATGTATTAATGCGGATAGGCAGGAAACACTTGGGATGGGTTTTGGGTGTCTGAAACTCAAATGTTGGGCATTTGAAGTTTGGTTTATTTTCAGTGTTCAAATGATGTCAACAACACTTTTTTAGATTTCATTGCAAATGATTTGAGGATGTATATGACTATAAATAATTGCGTGTGTTTTCGTTAAAAGGTGAAATATGAAGTATACTTCTATCACCTTCATTGATGTTTGTAATGCGTTATTGCTGTCACCTTATGCACCAATGACTAGATACTAAAACGTCCCAAAATGTGTTTACGTTACATTTCTTCGACAATTTTAAATTAGTAGGGCAGTCATTCTCTTATTGAAAAATATAGCCGGCTAATGGCGTATTTAAAGTAACATCCAGTAAAATGTCAAGGCTTACGCTAAGAGGTGGCCAATTTGCGAGATTGACGAAACCATGCAAGGTTTTTGTTAAACCAGCATAACACATTCGGAAGCACGAACTTTACTGTTACCACTGCACCAGTATGATACTTACAGACAAACGAAATTTATCTTTTGTATTCCCAATCTGAATGAAATATACTCTAAAACTAGTGTCCTGGTATTCAACTAATTTTGTGTGGTTGGATGCACATAGGAATTTTGGTTATTTTTTGAGTGATTGCCATTTGGAAATAGCGAGTACTCAAACTTGCAATGAGATTTAATAATTTTGATATCATATTAAAGATAATAATCGTATCTACAAATATGCTGCTGGGTGTACCCATGATTTATTTTCATTTTTTGAGTTAGTGCTGTTTGAACATCGCAAATTCTTAATCCTGCAATGTATGCTCGGCAGCGGATATAATGCAAGGTTGAGCATTCGCGATGTTCAAACGGCAATAACTGAAACAATTTACACAATTCCTATGTACATCCAGACATAAACTTGTAGATAATCGGTGATATCAAAAATATGAATTCCGCGATTACAATTCCGTATACAATGTGAAACAACTTGCCGTACCGCCGCTTGCCTTGCTAAAGAATAAGACGCGCTCAGCGGCGCTGCCTGTGGTGACGTCAGCAAGATCTGACGGGCTGGTTGTTTTGTGACACGCAAATGACCACGTTTTAGCGGGCTTAGTGACACGAATTCACAATGAACAAGCTTCATGTTTAGCATATTACTTGACAAGAGTATTGAGTTTACGTACACTAAGTTTCAAAGATATTTAAAATTTCATTTCACTTAGTCTTTAATGTAATAAACAAAACTACTAAAAACATAGGCCCTACCGTTTATTTCACGCTTGTCTGGCGGTGTTGCGCAATGGCCGACAGCGAGTAAGGCGATCAACAGCAGACAACCGATTGCCAAAGTAAAAGACGACATGTTTTGTAACAAAATGCGCGACAATCACCAACTGTTGTTGTACCCAGCGTCTAGTTTTATGACGTTTTGTACAAAAGTCCAAAGATCATGTATTAATATAATATATATTTAAATATAGGCTTCGTGTTTTGTACTTGCCTTCCTGCGTAACGGTCATATAGTATTCATGAAGTAATGACGCGTAAATTCGCACGCGCTCCATTGGCGACAAAGCGTAATTATTTTGCAGGGAGAAGGGGGCATTAAATTGTTTTTTAATAAACAAAGTTACGCGTACAGTCACGTTATTATAATATTAGAATTGCACACTACAGCATGTTCAAGTTACTTCTCACCTGCTGTCATCATCTCATTGACATGCTGATAGATTAAAAGATTGCATATTTCTACCTCTCGTAAAATGCCGGTATGTGTGACACCCGTCAATATTTACGAATGCCGGCAAGCATTGCTCCACCAAAGGGTCAAACAGGCAAATTGCTGCCAAATATCCTTCCGCTTATTCAAATCATCTAGAAATCCAACATTTTACAGTCAACACTTTCTACAGTTACACCTCAAAATCTACCTACTCAAATGCACTTATGTCAGAACATGTGAATTTTGTACAAAATCATTTCTGAAAGAAATCTTTGCACTTTTTTGTCTAACTGTAACATGAACCTTATACATGCTGCGTACGTTCCAACTGTCGGCTGAGCTTTGAATATTCCCGTACAGTTTTAATTAGTACTCGTTGGCACAGCGCCATGCTGTGCGTTGTGTGGTGCGTTGTGCAATGTTCCGTGCAGATCTGATAGCCGACATTGTCTTCTCGCATGGATCAAATGTTTGTGCGCAGACAGGGCTAAGCCCTGTTTGCGGCTTAGCCGGGCTTCTCGTTTGGTTTCAACGACTGTTACTGCCGCATGCAGGTTAGTGTTGAAAGAGTCTTGTTTTGGCCTTTTTCTCTTGCCCAATGTAGTTATCGCTGCATTGTAGATGGTAGGCCTATTGCTGAGAGTGTTCCACCTTGCTGTGGCATCCTGCTCCGGAAGGTCCTGGGGGACTGTTCAAAGAAGGCTACAATTAACAGCTCTCGTCGCTAAGAGACATGCATGTTATCATAAGCGTGTACGTGTAACGAAGTTTCGAATATTCGTAGAAACGACGAATAACGTTGCGAACAACCGAGTAACGTCCGTCTAGCGCACGAACCCTAAAACCTGTAAGAACCCGAAGAATTTTATTGAAATGGGTGGTGTGATATAATTCATTACGAACAGTACAAAAGTAATACTGTAAACAATTTGTCACTTGCAAATGTTTACTCTGCGGGGACGGGTTGGACGTAGAAACGGACCAGAATTCGAGCATAAACATGTTCGGTAGGTGGCGCCACCAAAGATACCATATTCGGTAGAGGAAAACACGAGTACATCTTGTTAGGCATGTATACCTAAGAGTTAATACAATCAAACAAACTAACTATTTGGCAACTACAGCAATGTTGATCAATAATGTCCTTCATATCCAACCGATGGCGCCACATATCCGTTGTTTAGGTTGTGTCGTCGTAGCTGACAACATGTCAGTAGGCGGGGGTAGGATGGATGCGAGAATATCTCGGCCGAGACAAAATAATTCAGTTTTGTGGGAAATACACCATGAGGCCTAAAAATTCATCACCATTGCATGAGGCTTCAAAAAACGTTCAACATCACCTACCTAGCGTTGATACTTCCAACAGCACATCCCCGTTTTGATGAAAACTCTTTGGCCTCAGTGGGGTTGCGTACGTAGAGATCGCACCCACCCCTAGCCTTCAGATTTGCTTTAGGTTTTGATAACACTTCTTTGGATGCGGCTTCTACGGACGTAGAAAACTATTTTATGTCCCCGACTGGCACGAATGCGAGTCATGCCTGTCAGTCCACCAATGTCCACAGTACATTAATAGGTTGATGAAACCAATCAAAGACAACGGTCTTGGAACGATAGCAAAATGCCCTACTGCACTCCTCAAATGTAGGAACCAGAACAAAATCAAACGTAGGAAACAGGCAGGCAAGCTAAACTAGTTGTGCAACTTGTCTAGCTCCAGAACATGTATACCCCTGATATACACAGCTATATATCAATCAACACCTTTGGTGAATGGCACTAGTGTTGTTAACATCAGAACACGATACTTGCAGGGGTTTATGATTATATTGAATTAAGAAATAGTGAACTGAACAGTGTTGCGTTTGGCCTACAGTACGTGATATGTGCATATCGACGCTTTATCTGAAATAGTTTATGAGTTTGTGAAAAGGCAATGAATTCTGGTCACTGAGCCTGACCTGTATTATACTACGATCAGTAGGCCCTATATGAACAGTGTAGGGTAGCACCTGCGGTGATGTGTGGTGTGCCCCCGACTGCCTCCTGGTTGGCTCTCCGGGAGCTTGTCGTAGATATGTGGGCGTCGGCACCGGTCTTCATTTCGATTCATGTTGTCTTTGGTTTTCCTTATCTAGATAAATTTCTTGATGCCTCTTGTTTCCCAGTCCACACATTTGGCTCCTCCCAGGCCCGTCAATGACAGCATTACGCAGAATGACAACAGTGTCGCTAGTTGTTTCAAAAAGCTCGCTGATAGCGACCGAAACGTTATACGATTACAAAAAAGGAATATTTAACATGAAAAAAATACGGATATGGTGGGCAAAGATTCTAATGAAACAGAAGTATGAATCTTGCTACACTGAGCCTATAGCATATTGTAAACATGAACTATATACTGAGCTAACCGGCCGGTGACGGGCACAAAATGGCGCCAAGCCACTATTATTACAAACGTGCTGGCTGCTTGTGGCTTTCACAGTTTTGCTTGGTTTTTTGACTAGGTTTAAACATAGGCAAGGCCGTAGCCAAATATATAAACTAGGTGTCACTGAAAATAGACAATGAACAACAAAGTATTCATGGTATTGCCACAAAAACATTCGTCACTGGCACTGCGATTGCAGGCGGAAGCTAGGACTTAGGACCTAGCCAGGCCCCCATGCTCAGACAGACAGGACTCAGCTAGTCAGGACGAGTGAACAAACTAAGTCTAATCCTCTTTTCGTTATATCTATACCGAAGAGCAAATATCTGTATTGTTGAGAGAAAAAGATGTCTTTATGGCCGATATGGGGATCGAACCCACGACATTCGCGTTATTAGCACGACGCTCTAACCAACTGAGCTAACCGGCCTGTGACGATCGTAGTGTGCAACTGATCACGTGCCATTGTTACTAATAGGCCCTACATTACCAATGCGTTGTGCCTGCGTAGTTGCAACTACTTCATATTGACACTTGAATAAAGTAAATAAATACGTAATCCGCCATATTCTACACAATCGAATATTGTGTATTGTTTAAGCCGAAGGAACCGAAACGATGCAGCAGTATTTTGATGGATAGTGACATCTCTAAGGCTTGACAGTAATATACAAGTTAATATGGTGACCGGCCAAAGATGTGCAGCAATAGGCGCTGATGAGCCTTCTAGCAGTTGTTGTGTATAGCCCGCCAAAGGCCGTTGCTAGGATACGCGGCCGGATGTCACGTAATCGCTAATGGACTCAATACCTTGTGATAGCGCGGCTCAGCTATATGACTCGCCGATCACTGCCACCGATCTCAAAAAGATCAGAATTTGATATTGAACGCGGTTATTTTCTGGTAACTTTTAGTGATATCACAGCATTTTAACATAAAAGGTGGGGAGCATTGCCCCTAGCCCTTTCATTTGCCCCCCTCCCAGTCAGAGCAACTTGCTCCCAATCCCCCATCCTGCCTTATCACAAATTACTAGCCCAATCCAGTGTTACTCTGCATAAGGTCGATATATTTTTGTGAGGTATTAAAACAAACTTAGGCTTCAATAGGCAGCATCGTCCACAAAGGGCAAAGTCCTAAAAGGGCACTCTCTTTAGTCGATGGTATAAAATACAAGCTTTCTTTAGAATGACAATTTAGTGAGAGGAAGATTCTGATTTGTTCTCATGAAAGGTAATCTAGTTGGGATCCTAAACAAAACAGAAAAAGGGAATGCATGCTATTAGTTGGGTCCGTAACCTGAATTGACTACACAATTTACTTCCTCAGCTAACAAAATGTACACCTGAACAAACTTATATTCAACCTCTTCCGTTTATTGCATGCCTAAACAGGTTCACTTATTAGTATACCTATTTACCTATTAAGAAACTTGTTTTCTACTTTTTGTATATTTCGACCACTTCGCGCGGCCTTCGTCAACATAATGACATTACGGGTATGTCGGTAAATATATATATAATTATTAAAAAAAAACAGGAAACCGGATCATCAATCCATTCAAAGAAATTCACTCATTGTTTGCAAAACGGCAAGACCCGACAGCCTACACTCCGCTGTCAAACGAGCAAAGGTTGCTATAAATGAACACACCATTGAGGCAATGTTCCAAACTTTCACGGTAAAAAAGACACAATGGTAATTTCATTTTAGCTGAAAAAGGGACAACGAGGATTGGAATTTACTAGCTAATCCCGTAACGTTCAATGACGTTCGGAACTGCTTCTCCATTTTGTTTAAAAACGCTCAGTTTAACACAAAATTAATGTTCATCTTAATAAATTGATTCACCCTAGCTATACGACACATTGCTGCATAACTAAACAATTAAATGCCCAATGCCCTTTTTACATTTGAAAATGCTCTTTTGGGGCAATGCGTCCAGTTTAAATTCAATCAAAACGCAGTGAGTTATATATAATAATAATAATGTTGACATCGGAAGGGAGGAGTTGGTGCTGTTAAAAATGTTCGTTCTTGCGCGGCCGTAACTGATCAACCTCGTCGATGCGCCGCCGGCCGTAACTTCAGTGACGGGGGCACATTCAATATGGTCTGGGGGGCACGGTCACCCTATTGCATGTGCCCCGTCACTGAAATTACGGCGACGCACCGACGAAACATATATATATATATATATATATATATAAATATATATATACATAAACGTATACGTATATATATATATATATATATCACTGCTTATTGATTGAATTTAAACTGGACGCATTGCCCGAAAAGAGCAATTTTAAAGGTAAAAAGGGCACTGGACATTTAATTGTTTAGTCATGCAGCAATGTGACGTATAGCTAGGGTGAATCTATGTATTAAGATGAACATAAATTGTTTGTTAAACTGAGCGTTTTTAAACAAAATGGAGAAGTCAGTTATGTATATATATATATATATATATCACAGTCAATTCACAATAATAAAACAACAAGTTCAAGATTTGTAATCAATACAATCATCCTCACATCCAAGTGAATTGTAACTAGTCAATCCACTTATTGAATAGGCTTCAAGTTGATCATACATTCTTGCAAGCATTTCTAGCCGATAGTAAGAATTAAAAGGTAATAATTTTACCAATCATCTTGTCACTTGTGTGAAACAAAATTCGACCAATACAGCTCTAGTAACAGGACAACTAAACTCACTAAAGCCGCGGCACAAGGAGACTGTAGGATGTCCGCTGGAGTCAATAAACTGAACCGTAAAATACAATAAATTACACTGTAATGCCGAATGAATGCCGTGTAGGAATCCGTCCATCGAGTTACCCTTTGCAGCTTCTGTGTTTCCAATATTCAACATTAACCGGGATCCCTCTTTAGGCACCGGTAACTCGGGCAGCAGGTCAAGATGACGTTTGCAGCGGGTTTACACTGAAATGTATAAAGTTTACATTCGTTGTTATGTTCAAGACACTATATATCTTGTGCACATACACCATACGTGCAAAATGTGTACACACAACCATGTGTCGCACTAGGGTCGTTCCATGTCAAATCAACCTAAAGGTTCAACAAGTTGGTGTCTCAGAATTGACTTTTAAATGTGAACCAGTAATTAACATATTTGAGCATTTTTCGCAATAAAAACACCTACAATCAAGACCATTATGCTAGTGTTTTACTAGAATAACCTTGTTGAAGACACATATTTAAATTGCAGGGCCTGACGTCACAAATTCTTATTATCTCCAGTTCGCCGGTCTTCAAACTGGGAAAAAGTTGTATAATTTGTGCCGGCTAACCGTTTGTAAACGTTTTAAAACATATTTTCTCAGCTGATTATACCACTTTAAGTTATGTAAGTTGCTTGTTATGTTATGTAAGTTGTTTGTTATGTTATGTAAGTTGTTTGTTATGTTATGTAAGTTGCTTGTTATGTTATGTAAGTTGTTTGTTATGTTATGTAAGTTGTTTGTTATGTTATGTAAGTTGTTTGTTATGTTATGTAAGTTGCTTGTTATGTTATGTAAGTTGCTTGTTATGTTATGTAAGTTGCTTGTTATGTTATGTAAGTTGCTTGTTATGTTATGTAAGTTGCTTGTTATGTTATGTAAGTTGCTTGTTATGTTATGTAAGTTGTTTGTTATGTTATGTAAGTTGCTTGTTATGTTATGTAAGTTGTTTGTTATGTTATGTAAGTTGCTTGTTATGTTATGTAAGTTGTTTGTTATGTTATGTAAGTTGTTTGTTATGTTATGTAAGTTGCTTGTTATGTTATGTAAGTTGCTTGTTATGTTATGTAAGTTGCTTGTTATGTTATGTAAGTTGTTTGTTATGTTATGTAAGTTGCTTGTTATGTTATGTAAGTTGCTTGTTATGTAATGTAAGTTGCTTGTTATGTTATGTAAGTTGCTTGTTATGTTATGTAAGTTGTTTGTTATGTTATGTAAGTTGCTTGTTATGTTATGTAAGTTGTTTGTTATGTTATGTAAGTTGCTTGTTATGTTATGTAAGTTGTTTGTTATGTTAAGTAAGTTGCTTGTTATGTTATGTAAGTTGCTTGTTATGTTATGGAAGTTGTTTGTTATGTTATGTAAGTTGCTTGTTATGTTATGTAAGTTGCTTGTTATGTTATGTAAGTTGCTTGTTATGTTATGTAAGTTGTTTGTTATGTTATGTAAGTTGCTTGTTATGTTATGTAAGTTGCTTGTTATGTTATGTAAGTTGCTTGTTATGTTATGTAAGTTGCTTGTTATGTTATGTAAGTTGTTTGTTATGTTATGTAAGTTGTTTGTTATGTTATGTAAGTTGTTTGTTATGTTATGTAAGTTGCTTGTTATGTTATGTAAGTTGCTTGTTATGTTATGTAAGTTGTTTGTTATGTTATGTAAGTTGCTTGTTATGTTATGTAAGTTGTTTGTTATGTTATGTAAGTTGCTTGTTATGTTATGTAAGTTGTTTGTTATGTTATGTAAGTTGCTTGTTATGTTATGTAAGTTGCTTGTTATGTTATGTAAGTTGTCAATGTGACATGCTTACAACAGCCCACACCTGGCAGTGAACGGCGATTTTCATCTGGTGAATTTATAAAATGTTACGTCCGCATGGTGCATTGTGGGGCATTGTAATAGATGTTCATGCATATCAAAGTGAACTCAACTTCTTCTGAATCGAAGGAAGTAGGAGAAACAAAGATGTAAATTATAAGCTGGCGTATTCGCTTACATGTCGAACAAAACGAGATAATGCCTAAGCGGCATAACTCGGCCATTTCTTGGTAAGCAAAACCAAGCTCAGAGACGCATCGATACAAAAGGGTTAGTCAATGTTAGAATCGATAAGCAGTATTAAAGTCGTCAACAGATGGATTTACATTTAAATGCATAAAGTTCAGTGCCGGACCTGTGCTGTTGTAAACATGTCACAAGCTCACAAACATGCACAAAAAGCAAAGGACATTACCAAGAAGTGGCCGCTTTCAGGGGTTCTACAGTATATCAAATAAAATAAAATTTATTTATACACCACATACATCTACAAAGCAGATTCAGGGGAGTTTACAAACTAAAACATGATGTAAGAATACATTACGTAAGTCGTTATAATATTACAATATATGTGTTACATATGCTAACACAACTACACATTTCGATTATTATGTAGGCCATATATAGCATTAAGATGTATATGTACGTATTTAAGAAGACAGTGAGTTCCGAAAAAGCCTGATTAAAGAGAAAGGTTTTCAGATCTCTCCTAAAACGTCCAGAATCGCGTTGGCTTCTTAGCTCTTGTTGAAGAGAGTTCCAGAGGGTGGGAACTGCACATGAAAATGCGCCGTACTGTTCCAGGTTAATTGTAGGAACAACCACGAGAAACTGGTCGGCCGAGCAAAGAGTACGACAGGGAACATAATGCAGATATACGGTCGGCAAGGTACTGTGGAGTGTTTGCATGCACGGCGCCGTGCATCAAGGTCAACAGTTTAAATTGAATTCGCTGCGCCACCAGATAGCCAATGCAGCTCTCGTAGTGCCGCCGTCATGCTGTGTTGGTCACACCGACGTAAGCAGATGACGACACGCGCAGCTGATCGCTGGACCATCTCTAGTCGTTGCAACAAGGTTCCTGTAATGCCGTACAGGGCCGCGTTTCCAAAGTTTAGTCGCGACGACGTGAAAAGCGCGTGTACAAGCGACTTGCACGCTGAAAGCGGGAGAGGTGATCGTATTCGGGTTATGTCATGTATTTGGGCGTAGACAGCCCGACAGGTACGGCTAATGTGTGCGGTCATCGACATCATGGAGTTGAGCTGTACTCCAAGATCCCGTATGTTGGCGGAAGTGCTGACGTTGCAACCGCAGATGTCGATGGGAAGAGGCGGTGGCTGTGGAACACGGTTGTTTTCGCCTCGTTCAAAAGCAGGTAGCTTGACGCTAGCCATGCTTTCACGTCAATCACACAACGGGATATC